>ML268308.1:0-21806 GCA_005239495.1 Nicotiana undulata | reverse complement strand
GTATTAGGGGGTGGGGGTGGGTAGGTGTGGAGGTGCAGAAAAAAGAAAAAACAGAAATTTGAAAATTCTAAAAAAAATAAAGAATTTTTTTTGTGCGGGGGTGGGAGGGTGGGGCTGTGTGTTGTAGAAAAATGAAAAATAGAAATTTGAAATTACAATAAAAAGTATAAAAAAACTTTTTTTTTTGGGGTGGGGGGTGGGGGTGTAGAAAAATGAAAAACAGAAATATAAAATTACACAAAAAAAAGGTAAAAAAAGAAACTTTTTTTTTTAGTAGGGTGGGTGGTGACGGAAAAAAAATCTTTTTAAAGAGAGGGCATGGGATGGGGTTACGTGGATGGGTGTGGAGGTGTGGGGTGAGTTGGTGAGGGTACGGAATAGGGTGGAGAAGTTTGAGAAAGAGTTTTGAAAAATATTTTTCCTTCTCTTGATAAGGAAAACATTTTCCTCCAATTGGAGGAAAATGAGTTCGAAAGGAAAAAATTTCCAAAACATTTAAGCTAACCAAACATAGAAAAATTAAAAAACATTTTCGTGAAAAACCTTCGTTCCAAACACCCTTAATCCTTAATATAGTCTTGTATATATGTTGATGAATCAAAGACTTAAAAGAGAAATTAGTCCGATGATATTTAATTCATTTTTCTAAGACTAGTAGAGTAATTTGCTTAATTATCCTTGAGCAACGTAACAGTTGAATATGCCCACAAAAAAAGAAAAAAAAAAACAAGAGGGACAAAGTAATTAGATAACAGATGCTCCAAACTTTACTCTTTTATTTGTATATACTGGGTAGAGTTAATCAAAATAATTCCCAGAACATTATACTCATCATAGACTTGCTAATATAATTGCATTTATTTTGGAGGTTGACAAACTATAAAGCAGGAGCATAGGCTGCCACTCCCTTGTGAACTACAACTGCACTTTTGGGGCATTTCACTGGCTGGATATTTCTTTATGGCTTCTAAACCGCAACTAAAATTGCCACACTTATCGTCCACTGAGAAGCTCGTTGGACATAATTTTGGTGCTTGCCCTAAAATATATGACCAAACAAAAAAAAAAGAATAAATTAGCCCTTATATCAGTGACAATTAAAAAATAAAAGCAGTCTAGTATATAAAACATCTCATGTTCATGTAGAGTTCGAGGAAGGGCTGCACCCCAAGGGGATGTAATGTAGACAACCTACCCCGATGCAATCATCAGTTGCTGATTTCACAGCTCGAACCCCTGACCTATAGGTCTTTTTACCCTCAAAAAAGTTACAGTTGATTGAGTACAAAGTTGACAATGGAATTACTTTCTAGGATCAATTTAATTCACGTGTTTATAAACCACGTTATAAATTCAATTATACCTTTTTCGAGGGTAAATAAGGTCACACAGAGACAATGTAATTAAAAAATTTGTGCAGGATCAAATGAAATTAATTAATGCTAAGGAGTAAAGAAATTCATACCAAGAGAAGGAGCTGAGAAGCTCAATAGAAGAGCAATTGAGAGTAGGAACAAAATACTGAAATTCTTCATTATTTATTGGATGGATTCACCACTTTCTGTGTGATTTTTGTTGAAAAATGTTATGAACTGCTTTGTACTCTATCAACTGTTCTTTTATATTGCCAAAGGCAGAATATATGGTTATTGTAATAGATAAAAAGATTAATGCATAAGGTAACAAATTTATCAGTTGGGTATTGGACTATATTTTTGTTACAAAAGTTTTGGAAATTGAGAAATTGATAGACGATCTACAAAAGAATCTAATAAAGAAATATGGTAAGCTAACATATCATATTTCCTTATAAGTTAGTAACTATTTATAGATTCCCTGTCACTTATCTCAATCTCCAAAACTTTTGTAACAGAAAATTATTCCAGAACCCAATTGATAAAATATTTTTGTTACCTTATATTCGTGAGTGGAAGTGGGAGCGTATCACTATGGACTTTGTTGTTGGACTCTCACAGACTCATATGAAGTTCGATGCCGTTTGGGTCATTGTGGATAAGCTGACTAAGTCAACACACTTCATTCCCGTGGCAGTTACCTATTTTTCGGAGCGGTTGGCAGAGATTTATATTCGTGAGATCGTCCATCTTCACGGTGTGCCCGTGTCTATCATTTCTGATCGAGGTACGCAGTTCACCTAGCACTTCTGGAGGGCAGTACATCGTGAGTTGGGTACGCGGGTTGAGTTGAGCACAACATTCTATCCTGAGACGGACAAGCAATCCGAGCGTACTATTCAAATCTTGGAGGATATGCTTCATGCTTGTGTTATACACTTCGAAGGATCGTGGGATAAGTTCTTGCCCCTTGCAGAGTTCGCCTACATCAACAACTACCAGTCGATCATTCAGATGGCTTCCTATGAGGCATTATATGGAAGACGGGTGTCGGTCGCCAGTTGGGTGATTCGAGCCGGGGGAGGCTCGGTTGTTGGGCACTAATCTAATGTAGGATGCCTTGGATAAGGTCAAGATTATACAGGATCGACTTCGCATAGCTCAATCCAGGCAAAAGAGTTATGTCGACCGTAGAGTTCGTGATGTGGTATTCATGGTCGGGGAGAGAGTGTTGCTGCGGGTGTCACCCATGAAGGGTGTCATGAGGTTTGGAAAGAAGGGCAAGTTGAGCCCTAGATATATCGAGCCTTTTGAGATTCTCGAGAGAGTGGGAGAGGTGTCTTATAGGCTTGCGTTGCCTCCAGGGTTATCAGCAGTTCATCCAGTGTTCCATGTGTCCATGCTCCAGAAGTATCATGGTGACCCGTCCCACGTGTTAGATTTCAGCTCTGTCCAGTTGGACAAGGATTTGACTTATGAGGAGGAGCCGCTGGCTATTCTAGCCCAGCAGGTTTGTCAGTTGAGATCAAAGTGTTATCCTTCAGTTCGAGTGCAGTGGAGAGGTCAGACCACTGAGGCAGCTACTTGGGAGTCCGAGTCGAACATGCGGAGTATATATCCCCACCTATTCACTAGTTAAGGTACTTTTCTGTGTTTGTTCGAGGACGAATTGTTGTTTTAGAGGTGGAGAATGTGATGACCCGATAGGTCATCTCATATTTTAGAACTAAATTCTATTTTCTGAATCCTCAAATGACTCATTTTATCCTTTCTCGACTTGCGTACGCAGTTCGGGTATTGACCCCGAAGGCTTATATGTTAAGACTGATAAAAACAAGAATTTTTCCTTAAAAGTTCATTTTAGTTGACTTCGACCAACATTTTGAGTTAATGGACCCGGACCCTTATTTTGACGGTCCCGGTGGGTCCGTACTGAAATATGGGAATTACGAGGTCCCTAGCTCGAGATATGATTTCTGTTGAAAATTAAAAGTCTTAGAATTAAATGGCGTAAAGAATTTATTGATGTTTGGCATATTGATACCAGGCTCGTATTTTGGTTCTGAAGCCCGGTACAGGTTCAATATAATATTTATGACTTGTGTGTGAAGTTTGGTAAGAAATGGAGTTAGTTTGTTGTGATTCGGACATCCGATTGTTAAAATAGAGGATTTAAAGCTTTCTTGAGAACTTCATTCGATTTGATGTTCAATTCATAGTTTTAGGTGTTATTTTAGCGATTTTATTGCGCGAGCAAGTTTGTATGATGTTTTAGGACTTGTGTATAGGTTTGGTTTGGAATCCCGAGGGCTCCAGTGAGTTTCAAATACGCTACGGGAAGTTTTACACTTAGAAATCTGGTTTTTGGTTCTTCAGCTGTCATCTAGTGTCTTCTTCTTCGCGTTCGCGAAGGTACTCTCGCGAACGCTGGGAGTAAGCTGGAGCAGGGTGGAAATTCTTCTTCGCGAATGCAAAGGCTAGGTCGCAAACGCGGAGCTTCGGGGGGGGGGGGGCATTAAGGCATTAAACTTCGCGAGTATCTCTCGAACGCGTATGCCACTCGGGCTGTTGCTCATCGCGAAAGGGCAGGCCCTTCGCGAACGCGGA
Organism: Nicotiana undulata; assembly: GCA_005239495.1. Taxonomy (NCBI): domain Eukaryota; kingdom Viridiplantae; phylum Streptophyta; class Magnoliopsida; order Solanales; family Solanaceae; genus Nicotiana; species Nicotiana undulata. The sequence continues at coordinate 17,844 of ML268308.1, read as the reverse complement.
AAAGGCCTGACGCCCAGACCTTAAAACATTTCAAAAACGAGATTTTATCCATTTTTCATAAACTCGCCATTAGAGCTCATCCTAGGTGCGATTTTGAAGGGGAAACTCAAAACCAATTCATAGGTTTGTAATCTTTAACTAAATGTATTCCATTTCTAACATCACTCATTAAATTTCTCGCCCTAAACTTTGTTCTTTCATGTTATATAACTAGGGATTTTTGAAGAATTGGGAGGTTTCTGCAAATCGGGGATTTAGACCTAAATCCGAGGTCAGATTCCGAAAGTAATTACTTTTTCAGGCTCGGGGGTAAATGGGTGAATGGGTTTTGGTCCTAACCTCGAGTTTTGACCAAGCGAGTCGGGGGTCAATTATTGACTTTTTGGGGAAAAGTTTGGGAAACCTAAATTTATGCATTGTAATTGATTTATTTAGCAATATTTAATGTTCTCAAGTTAATTATGGCTAGATACGAGTTGTTTGGAGGTGGAATATAGATGAAACATGGTAATTGAGTAGTGAGTGGCATGTGGATCGAGGTAAGTGTTGTGTCTAACTTTGACTTGAGGGATTAGAAATCCTTCCCTTAATTGCTATATGAAAAGCATGTTAGCGTCGTATATGTGAGGTGAAAGAGTACTTATGCGCCGCCAATTTATCTGTCTTGCCTGTTTCTCTCCCGTTCTTCTTATATTTTTCATTCCCTCCTTTAATTGTTACATGCCTACTTGTATTTTCATGCCTAATTGCTACTTGTAAGATATTGTTCCTCCTTGTTGAAGATAATTGTTATTTCGTCGTTCCTTATCCCCTATTACTTTCTTAAACTGTTATTATTTGTGTTTTAGTGATATTCTGGATTGGTCTGGCTGAGTAGTATTACCCCTGTAGAGTCTTATTGAGTATAATTTTTCCATTTGCCTTGTTCTGAAGTTTACATATTGAGAGGGGTCTTTTGTTAATTTGTGAAACTTCAATATTTCCTGTGTAATTGATATGAATATGGTGGGATCGCGTTGCACGCCGCAACAGGTAGAATAAAAGTCATATATTGAGGAGGAATAAGGGTGAATTGAAATTATACGGTGGGATCAGGTTGCACACTGAAACGTGTATAATAAGGGTGGAATGTGGTGATAAGGGTGAACCGCGATTCTGATTATTATGATATGATGGGATCGGTTGCACGCCGCAACACTTTTATCTATATTTTTTGTTTATGATATCAAGAGTAATAAGGGAGGATCATGATATGTACAGTGGGATTGGGTTGTGCGCCACAACAATCTCTATGTTTATCCCTTTTCTTTGACTGTGTAAGTTGTCCGACAGCTTTGAATTGCCTTTAAGGATTGGTTATAGCTGAATACTGATGAAACACTTTGGGTGTTGTATTATTCTTTGCAAATTACTATTTTTACGGTATTCCGCCTTCTTTGTTGTCATTATTATTCACTGTATGCAGATTTTATTGTGAGTATCCCGCCGTAGCCTCGTCACTCTTTCGTCGAGGTTAGGATCGGAACTTACCTATACATGGGGACGGTTGTACTGATACTGCATTCTGCATTTTCTGTCCAGATTTTGGTACTGGACCGAGTTGACCCTGAGTTAGTTGCTGGCTTCATCTGATCGGAGACTCAAGGTAGTCTTGTCGGTGTTCACAAGCCCTGAAGTCTATGCCTATCTTTTCTGTTTACTGTTTTCCTTTATTCAAATAGTTGTACTTCTTTCAGACTTGTATTTGTAGTAAATTCTAGAAGGCTCGTGGATTGTGACTCCAGATTCTAGGTAGCGGCGTATAAATGTTAAGACTGTTATGGATTTTCCGCGCTCTTTTTAACTTATTGTAGCTTAATTGTTGTAAATTACGGAAAGGGTTTAAAATGGCTTAATGATCTCTAATGTTGTCTTGCCTAGCAAGTGAAACGTTAGGCACCATCACGGTCCCGACGGTGGGAATTCTGGGCTGTGACATTGTGCATCGCGATCGCGAGTAAGGATTCGCGAGAAGGAAGGTCTTGCAAGGGATTGATCGCGTTTGTGCATTGCAATCGTGTGATATAAGTCGCGTTCACGTAGGTATGGGTCATTTGGTAATCGCGTTTGCGACTAACGTGTAACGTTCGCGAAAGAGAATTTGGCAGCTGGAGATTTTGTTCTTCGCAATCGTGAAGGCTTTTCTGCGATCGCGAAAGATAATGTCTGGGCAGACTATATAGTACTCTATTTCGAGGGTTTGAGTTATTATATCACATTTTGAGTTAGAAATGTCGGTTTTGGGCAATTTTGGAGGGAATTTTCTCTATTTGAACGGGGGTAAGTGCTTTGACTCGTATTTGTCCATTATTCATGGTTCTATCCTTGTTTTTATTGTTTATTTGGTGATTTGAATGGGAGAAATTGGGGATTTTTCTAAAAGCTTTTCTAAAACATAAATTGAGGATTTGGGGCCGGTTTAAGGTCGAAATTGGATGAGTTTTGTACGGTTGGACTTGTATGAAATGGGTATTCGGAATTTGTGAGTTTGGTTTGGTTCCAAGACGTGGGCCCAAGGTTGACTTTTTGGATTGAGTCTTTGTTTGGTTAAAAATAATAGCTTTATCATTTGGATTCGATTCTGATGACTTTTATTGATTATATTAAGTTAATTTGGCTAGATTCGGGTCATCCGGAGGTTGAGAAACGCATGAAGGGCTTGTTAGGGGAATGCTTTGATTTGCTTGAGGTAAGTATCTTACCTAAATTAGTTGCCCGAGTTATTCATAATAGCTACATGCTATGCGTGCTCATATGTTTGGGTTTTGAGCCCATATGCGAATAGCGGGGTATTTATTCATGCCCGGAGAATCGGGGTAGTTCTTTTGCTATACCCAGCCTTGAATTGATTCTTAAACTTTAAGCTATGATGTTTCTACTTTTGACATTTTAAAGATCAGTTGATTGAGCACTAAGCAGTTCATAATAATTTTAATTAATTTCAATAACAACCATACACAAAGTGTGAATGGATTCCAATAAGCAGTTCTTAAAGAAGGTATTTGCTATAAAACCTAAGAAAGTAAGTAATAATTACATAACAGATTCTCCAAACTTTACTCTTTTATTAGTTGGCGAATATTGGAAATGTAAATTTCCTGTTTACATACTCATGGAGTTTATACTCATAAACTTGGTAATATAATTGCATTTTATTTTGGAGGTTGGCAAACAATGGAGCAGGAGCATAGGCTGCCACTCCCTTGTGAACTACAACTGCATTTTTGGGGCATCTCACTTGCTGGTATAATTTTTAAGGCTTCTAAAAAGCAGTTGATATTGGCACACTGATCGTTCACTTTGAAGCTCGTCGGACATAATTTTGGTTGTTGCCCTACAATTATAAGAAACAAATAAATTAGCCAGTATATCATGACAATAATAAATTTGAAAAAAAAAAAGACAACCCGGTTTATAAAGTATTCCGCGTTCACACGGGGTCCGAAAAATGGCCGCACCTTAAGGGGATATTATTTAGGTAGCCTACTCTGATGCAAGCATCAGTGACTGATTGCACAACTCGAACCCGTGACATGAAATTAAAATTTGTGCAGAAGCAAATGAAAATGATTAATAATAAGAAGTAAAGAAATTCATACCATGAGAAGGAGTTGATAAGTTCAATAGAAGAGCAATTGAAAGTAGGAACAAAATACTGAAATTCTTCATTATTTATTGGATTGATTCACCACTTTCTGTATGATTTTTGTTGAAAGTTGTTATGAACTACTTTGTACTTTATCAACTGATCTTTTATAGTGCCAGAAGCAGAATATAGGGTTATTGTAATTGATAAAAAAAACTATGCATAAGGTAACAAATTTATCAGTTGGGTATTGGACTATATTTTTGTTACAAAAGTTTTAGAAATTGAGATAATTGATAGAGGATCCACAAAAAAGTCTTATAAAGAAATATGGTAAGCTGACATATCATATTTCCTTATAAGTTAGTAACTATTTGTAGATTCTCTGTCACTTATCTCAATCTCCAAACCTTTGTAACAGAAATTTATTCCAAAACCCAACAGATAAAGTATTTTTTACCTTATACATTATTCTTTCTATCTATAAAAATAATCTTTTATTCTACTTTTGGCATTTGAAATTTGTTACCTTATATATTATTCCTTTTATCTATTAAAAAAAAATCTTATATTCTGCTTTTAATACTGTAAAAGATAAGTTGATGGAGCACAAAGCTGTTCATAATAACTTTAATAACCATACAGAAAGTGTGAATAAATTCCAATGATTACTCTAGTAGACTTAGGAAATAAATTAAATATCATTGAACTGGGGTCGGGTGGGGTGGGAATTAAAAGAAATTTAAACATATATCATTGGACTAATTTCTTGTGATTGCAAATTCTTACCTGCAAATGTCTTGCATGTAAACTTTTATTGCTTAATTATGGCTAAGGACAAAACTTGGGAGTTGTGGGAGAGGTTGGAGGTTATGGTGGCATGTATGAGTAGTGGTATGTGGACCTTAAAACGTACTACATTAGGGAAGTTGCTAGAGAGGTGGTAGGTGTCTTGAAAGGATACTCTAGAGAATATAATGAGGATTGGTGGTGGAAAGGAGAGGTCCAAGGAAAGGTAGAAGCCAAGAAAGCGGTGTACTTGAAGATGTTAGAGAGCAAGGACGAGGAAGAGAAGAGGACGAATAGGGAGTGGTACAAGAGGCCCGAGAAATAGGCAAAGTTAACGCTTTCGGCGGCTAAGACGACAATATTTGGACGTTTGTACGAAGAACTTAGTGACAAGGGTGGAGACAAGAAGTTGTAAATGCTAGCTAAGGTGAGAGAAAGGAAGACATGTCACCTGCATTACACCTAATGAATCAAAGACGAGGATGGTTGTAACGACCTGATCGGTAATTTTGTGTATTTGAGCCACGTTTTTCCTTTTGATGCTTTACACATGTGTATTTGTGATTTTCTGACTTGCGAGGTTGGTTAGTTTCGTTTTGGGGAGGCTTTGGGTTGATTTGGACCTTTAATTCTTTGTTTAGAAGCCTAAGTTGAAAATGGTGACCAAAGTTGTATGCCTGAAATTGAATTCAGATGTCCCTAGGTTAATTGACTTGTTTTGCCGAAAGTTGGCAAATTGAGGTTTAGAAGTTTCCCTAAGTTTAACCGTAGGTGACTTTATTCCTATTGGGTACAAAATTTATTTTTGGGACTTGAAATAGGACTGCTTTGCTATTTGAAACTTCTCTGCAAAATTTGGCATCGTTTGAAGTTAGTTTGATAGGATCAGACGCTTGGTTACAATTCTAGAGGTTCTTGAGTTTTCTTTTGAAATTCATATTTTTTGGTTTCCGATTCGTGGGTTTAAATGTTATTTTGGTATTTTGATCGCACAAGAGAGTTCATATGATATTTTTAGTCTTGTGGGATTGTTTGGTTTAGAGCCCCGAGGGCTCAAGTGAGTTTCAGACGTGTTTCGTAATAGTTTGAACTCATTTTTTGGTTGCTGGTGTGCTGGTGTTGCAGTTATTGCAATTTCGAGAACCATTCTCGCAATTGCAAAGTGAGAAGTTTAGGATCAGGTATCACAATTGCGATTCCCCACTCGTTGCAAAGAGTAGGCTAGTTTGGGTAGGATCGTATTTGCGACATTTTAATCGCATTTGGGATTGGGACATGCTTTGCAATCTGCGAAGCCATTGTCGCATATGTGATTTCCCCATCGGCTGTCAGGAGCCGCAATCACGAGGCTTTCTTTGCATTTGCGAGGGTTCGCAATTGCAAACGCAATGCCCCAATTGCGACATCTGCAATTGAACAAAGTTCTGAAAAGTCGAGATTTCATCTCATTTATCTCATTTTAAAATCCTAGACACGGTAGGAGGCGATTTGGAGAGGAGATTTTCAGCTACAATCATTGGGTAAATATTTTTAATATATTTCGTGATTATATATGAGATTTAACATCAAATTTATGAGAATCAAAGGGAAATTTGGAGATTTTTGTCTAAGTTTTGAAAAATAAAAATTTGAGATTAGAGAGTCGAATTGGACTCGGATTTGATAATCAAATACATATATAGACTCGTGGGGTTATAGGTGGTGAAGATCTACCCTTAGACTCGGGTTTTGACCGAGCAAGCCCGAGATTGACTTTTGTTGACTTTTCGAGAAATGTATAAATATCATAGCTTTATTAATCGTAATTGGTTTATCTTGCATTGTTTGATGTTATTAATTTGGTTTTGGTTAGATTTGAACCGTGTAGAGGCGAATTTTATAGGAAAAGCTATTTTTGAGTGTTGATTTGGCCTAGTTGAGATAAGTATTTTGCGAAACTTTATGTGAGAGAATTACCCCTTAGGATTTGGGTTGATTATACTATTTGTATCACGTGGAAGGCGTGTACACGAGGTGACAAGTGTCTACACTGATTTATATATGTTATTTGACCGGTTTAGAGTCTTAGGTTACTCATCAACACTTAATTTACGTCGTTGTTGTTGTTATTATTATTATTATTATTATTATTATTATTATTATTATTATTATTATTATTATTATTATTATTATTATTATCTATTCTACTTTTCATTGTAAATTTTATTCTTACATGCCTTAAATTGAAGTTGTCATTACATGTCCTAGTTTCTATTGTCAAAGTTATTATATACTTTATTTGTAGTTGTTGTTACATTCTATTCTTTCCATTATTAAGTTATTCTCGTGCATCAAACTTAGTTACTATTTCATGATATCTCTTTCATTGTTAAGCTTATGTTTTGCACTTTATATCGCAAGTTTCCATTCCATGAGAAATACCTAAATTGTGGGTTATTGAAGTTGTTGTTGTCAAATCCATTATCATATTGAGGTAAAAATGGTTGACTATTGATCCTAGTTGAGTTATTTCTTAGTTATTTTGTTGTTATTGAGATTCTTTCACACATTGTAGTTGACTCGTGGGCTATGTGTTATGATAATATTGATAGTGTTGATTTTGGCAACATTGTGGCATATAAGCACATATGGTGAGAGTTGATTATTGTGTTGTGATACTGATGTGCATGCGGCGAGATACAGTGAGTTTTATACACATGTTGCTAGTAAGGGAATTATTTGAAGCCACGCAGTGAGAGAAGGGGGCTAAAGCGCATGTAGCTATTTGGGAAAGATATTTTAAAGATATAAATACAAGGTTCACGCGATGATATAAGGAAAGATTGTTGTGCTGACCCGATAGGTCATTTTGAGATTTAGCCTCCATTTCTATATTTTGAGACCTCGATTAGCCCCGTTTAGTATTTCCTGATCTCCGAGGCTGAAGTGGGTCTAGGCCAATTCTTGATGCCTCAATCTTCTTTGGTCCACCTGAATACCCTCTGCTGATACGACGTTACCCAAGAAAGTGACCGAATCCAACAAAAACTCGCACTTCAAAAATTTAGCATACAACTGACTGTCCCTCAAAGTCTGGAGCACTATCCGGAGATGCTGCTAATGCTCCTCCCGACTGCGAGAGTATACCAAAATATCATCAATAAACACGATCACAAAAGAATCCAGATAAGGCTTGAACACTCGGTTCATCAAGTCCATAGATGTTGCGGGAGCATTGTTAAAGCCAAAAGACATCACCAGAAACTCAGAGTGCCCATACCTCGTCAGAAAATCTGTCTTAGGGACATCGGATGTCCTAATCTTCAACAAATGGTAGCCAGATCTCAAATCAATCTTTGAAAACACCTTGGCACCCTGAAGCTGATAAAAAAAATCATCAATCCTCGACAACGGATACTTGTTCTTGATAGTGACTTTGTTCAACTGCCGATAATCTATACACATCTTCGTAGATCCATCCTTCTTCTTCACAAACAAAATCGACGCACCCTAGGGCGAGAAACTAGGTCTAATGAAGCTCTTATCAAGAAAATCTTGCAACTGCTTCTTCAATTCTTTCAACTCATATGGGGCTATCTGGTATGGCATAATAGAAATGGGTTGAGTATCTGGAGCCACATCAATGCAAAAGTCAATATCCCTGTCGAGTGGAATCCCCGATAAGTCTGTAGGAAACACCTTGGGAAACTCACGAACAACCGGCACAGAATAAATAGAAGTAGCCTCAACACTAGAATCACGGATATGAGCCAAATAGGCCGAACACCCCTTCTCAACCATGCGCCGAGCCTCCAAATAAGAAATAACCGTGCTGGAGGAATGACCAGGAGTCCCTCTCCGGTCTAATCGAGGCAACCCCGACAAGGCTAATGTCACTGTCTTGTCATGACAGTCCAAGATAGTGTAATAAGGCGACATCCAATCCATGACCAATATGACATCGAAATCAACTATATTAAGGAGCAAAAGGTCTACACTAGTTTCAAGACCCCCAATAACGACCACGCACGAGCGATATACACGATCTAAGACAATAGCATCCCCCACAGGAGTGGACACATATACAGGGGCTCTCAAAGAATCACGGGCCACAACCAAGTATGAAGCAAAATAAGATGACACGTAACAGTAAGTAGACCCCGGATCAAACAGAACTGAAGCATCTCTATTGCAAACTGAAACATTACCTGTGATAACAACATCGGAGGACTCGACCTCAAGTCTTGCTGGGAATGCATAACATCGGAGCTGGGCCCCCACCACTCTGAACTATGTCTTTGGGACGACCTCTGACATGCGGGTCTCAGCCTCTAGCGGGCTCCCCTCCACCTCTAACAATTTGGCCCCTACCTATGGCTACCTGACCCGTACCTCTGGCTGGCTGGGCAAGCGGTGCGCCATGTGATGCCGGAACTATGACACGAGAAACCTGGTACTATGAACTGCTCGACGCACGAGGGAAATATCTAGCAATGTGCCTCGGGTCACCACAAGTATAACATGGCCTCGGCTGCTGAGACTGCTGGCTTGCAAACTGACCATGTCGACCTTAATAACCACCCTGAAAACTCTGAAGAAAAGGTGCACTGATAGAAGCTGTCTGATCAGAATAAGGCATATAATGGTCGCGACTACCAAGGGCACCGTGGGATGCCTGAAGTGCTGAATGAAATGGCCTTGAAGGATGGCCTCTACCATAAGTACCCCTGCCTCCAGATGAGGCACCGTTGAATCCACCGGAATGGCGAGGTCTATTGTCTGACCCCTGACCTCCCAATCGAAGAACCATCTCAACACGCCTGGCTACATTGGCCGCATCGTGAAAAGAGATCTCACTCCCCCTCTCCTTAGACATTTGCAATATGGTAGGCTGAGCAAGAACCTCAATAAATCTCCTCTCTCTCTCTCTCTCTCTCTCTCTCTCTCTCTCTGTATGTGGGTAGCAAAAGAGTAGCATGACAAGCCAAATCCAGGAAACGAGTCTCATACTAAGTAACAGTCATGCTGCCCTGCCGGAGACGCTCGAACTGACTGTGGCGCTCCTCTCATATAGTGATAGGCAGAAACTTCTCCAAGAAGAGATGTGAATATTGATCCCAAGTAAGAGCAGGGGACCCGGTTGGTCTAGTCAATAGATAATCTCTCCACCATTTCTTGGCAGAACTAGTCATCTGGAAAGAAGCAAAGTCTCCAATATACCCGTGTTCTGAAGAACCTCATGGCAGCTATCAAGGTACTCCTGGGGATCCTCAGAAATGGCACCGCCGAAATGGACTGGAAAAAGCTTGGTAAACCTATCCAATCTCTACAAAACCACGGAGGACATAGTTGTCCCATCACCGGGGCGGTGCTGTAGCAACTGGCTGAACTACCCAACCTAGATGAGCTGCTGGAGTCTGAAACTGGGGAGCAGCTGCTATGGAGTGTGGGTGGCAGGAGTCTGGGCTCCTCCTCCATCCTGGAATATGGCTGGTGCCAGGGGGAATGCGCCAGTCTGGGCTACACTCTCCATAAGGCCCACTAGTTGGACCAAGGCATCCTGAAGCACCGGGGTGTCAATAAATCCCTCTGGGACCTGAGCTGGTCCTGCCGGAACGGTCTAAGATGGATCCTTCTTATCGAACTCTACCTGAGGCTCCGTAGCTAGAGCTGCTGCTCAGGACCTGGGCTGAGACCTACCCCTGTCTCGGCCTCTAGCATGGCCCCGACCTCTGCCCCTCGTAGGAGCTGCTGCTGGAGGATCCAGTTGCTGATAAACGGAAGAAAGAATACGTGTTCTCGCCATCTGCGAGAGAATAAGAATAGAGGAGTTCAATTAGTATTGGGATAACAAGAAGCACGACATAGTTGAATAAAAGTTAATGTGTTCCTAACTTTATAGCCTCTGGGAGATAAGTACCGATGTCTTTGTATCGATCCCCCAGACTCTACTAAGCTTGTACGTGAATTGTGAGACCTAGGCAACCTAGTGCTCTAATACAAACTTGTCACGACACGATTTCCCACCGTCGGGACTATGATGGCGCCTAACGATGCACTTGCTAGGCAAGCCAACATTAGAAATTTACAACATAAAAACATTTAAACTATACGGAGATCCTCTACCATTCAACAAACGATACCCAAATAATTAGTGAAATTTTAGAACAATACTGCACAATAATACTGATGTCTAACACCCATAATCTGGAGTCACAACTCTCGGACTACTAGAATTTACTACAAGTATTTGTCTGAAAGGAAAATGTATAACTATTTGTGAAATAAATAAAATAGTAAATGAACATAAAGGAAGGGACTCCAGGAGTCTGTGGACTTTGGCATATCTACCTCGGGTCTCCTGCGCAGAAGTCAGCTACTATCTCAAAATTAGCTCGGACAGATACCTGGATCTGTACAGAAAGTGCAGAGTGCAGTATCAGTACAACCGACCCCATATACTAGTAAGTGTCGAGCCTAACCTCGGCGAAGTAGTGACGAGGCTAGGACAGGACACTATATAAAACCTAAACAGTATAATTATGCTAATGGCAACAACAGTAAACAAAGAAATAAAACTGAAATAATGGGAAGGGGACATGCAATGGGGGGATCACAAAATAAGGAGTGAGTAACAATGAAAAGACACAATTTAAACAGTAATCCTCAAAAGAATTAAGCAATTAAGACAACAAAGGAAAACTGCACGGTATCACCCTTCGTGCTTTTACTCTCAACCTTACCCTATAATTAAATAGAACGACACGATATCACCCTTCGTGTATTAAACCTCTCATAATATACACGGCATCACCCTTCGTGCTTTTACTCTCAACCTTACCCTATAATTAAATAGAACGACACGATATCACCCTTCGTGTATTAAACCTCTCATAATATACACGGCATCACCCTTCGTGCTTTATCACTCTCATATCATGGCACGGAATCATCCTTCGTGCATTAATACTCACACATCATGGCATGACATCACCGTTCGTGCTTTACACTCTTCCTCCCGATATAAAAAAATCATGCACGACATCACCCTTCGTGCTTCACACTCTTCCTCACAAATTACAGAACGAATAACAATGAATAGTGAAATATTTCAGAAAGAAACCAATATTTCATCAATGATTAATTTCACAATTTAACATCTCAACTTTGAACCTATATTCACTAATTATCAAACCTCGGTGAAACCGGATATACGTCTCCCAACATTTCAATAACAACGCTAAGCATGGATAATAGGATTTAACACTAGAAAATTTACAAGAATGGAAATTCACTCGCATGCTATGACTAAACCACAACGTATAGGTGCTCGTCACCTCATCTATACATCGTATTCAACAACAAAACACATAGCAAATAATCACACAATACCAATTCCCTCAAGCCAAAGTTAGACACAACACTTACCTCGCTCAAAATATCACTAAACGCTCAATCACAGCTTTGCCTTTCAAATTAGCCTCCGAGTCCACAATATCTAGAAAATTTCCAACCAAATGATTCAACATAAGCCATAGGAATCATCCCCGATAACTATTGTTCAATCTAGTTAATATTTGAATAACTCAACAAAAGTCAACACCCGGGTCCTGTCATGACCCAAATTTCCCTCTGTTGGGTATCGTGATGGAACCTAATCTTAAAGACCAGGTAAGCCTAATAGTTACTGAATAACAACAATAATGAAAGGAAAACTAACAGTCTCGATATAGAATCTTGACAAAATTTACAAATTTTTCCAAAACCGGTAATAATGTCATAAGCTTTACGATTTTATTCAAGAATCTCTAATTACCCCTGTTCGGAATGAATATAACAGGGTATGAATAATAAATACGAAAAAGAGGGTGATTCTGAAGCCTACGAACGCAGCAGCAGGTTACCTTGAGTCTCCTCGGCAATCATCCGCGCAACTACTAACAATAAATACTTGGATCTACATACAAAAATGTGCAGAAGTGTAGTATGAGCACACCACAGCGGTTCCCAGTAAGTATCAAGACTAACCTCGATGAAGTACTGACGAGGACTAGTCAAGACACCACTAGTCTACAAAATAAACTGACATGAATATAGAAATAACCGAACACTACATCTATCTAAGACTTCACGGAATAATTTACAACAATGATAATATAATGCGGAAGGAAATTACATAAATTAACCAACGGAACAACATAAAAATACACAGAGAGATGGACAACAAAACAAGCCAAACCGGAAGAAAAACACAACACAATAGAAAACACTAATAACTCAACTCTGCGTTTGTTTGTTCACATCGGGCCTTAACCACTAAAATCAATGAACTGGTGGAAACTTTTAAACAACAGTTCATATTGAAAACATTAAAGATATAATCATTTTAGTATAGAAAGGTCTCCTTTGAAAACATACTTTCTCTAAATGTATATATATGTATATTTAATAAAAAGAAATACTTAGAACATAGTTTCTTTCAAAAATACAAAATTTCCAAATATGTCTTCCTGATAAATGACTCCCAAATATCATTTTATGCAAGACGAATGTTTTTCAAATATACCTTCGAAATAAAAGTCCTTCAGACATAATCTCCCTCGAAACCATTACTTTTGCAATAATACTTTTCAATATAATCTTTTGTTCATAGTCTCCTCAAGATAAATCTACCGGAACTCAATCTGTAACTCAGAAATTTTCATGCAGTACAGGAGGAATATCGAGTCTCGTCAATAATGCAGTAAGAGAACAATATGAATGTCCAAATTGAAACACCGAAATAATAACACTTAAACAAGTGCAGTAAATATCAAACTGGAACAACGGAAATAATAATGCAAGGACAAGTGCACGACATCACCCTTCGTGCTTTTACTCTCTTCCTCACCAAAACAAGTGCACGGCATCACCTTTCGTACTTTTACTCTCTTCCTCACCAAAACAAGTGCACGACATCACCCTTTGTGCTTTTACTCTCATCCTCACCAAAACAAGTGCACGACATCACCCTTCTTGCTTTTACTCTCATCCTCACCAAAACAAGTGCACGACATCACCCTTCGTGTTTTTGCTCTCATCCTCACAATAGATAAATAGAAAGGGCACAGCTTCACCCTTCATGCTTTTAATATCATAACATGGCACGACATTACCCTCTGTGCTTTAATATCATAACATGGCACGACATCACCCTTCGTTCTTTTACACTCTCATCCTCACAATAAATAATACACGGCATCACCCTTCGTGCTTTACACTTTTCCTCACCCAAACAATATCAAGAACAACATTTTGGCAAGGAAAATCAACAATATGAACCATAAATCACAACATCCCGACAAGGGAGTCAACAATGCAAACAATATCATTAACAACATAAACAATAATAGAAACCATACAATCCCGGCAAGGGAGTCAACATTGAAACAACATCACCCCGGCAAGGGAAACAACTATAACCAATCTCTCCTAAACAGTTAACTTCACGGAATGAAACTCATCATGAACAAAGGCCCAGTAATAGGCAACATCAAGGAAATATCAACAACATAAATGTTTATCAACTAGACCTAAGTAGCACTTAAGGGAAAACTCATATAATTCACAATGTAAGACTCACGGGCATGCTTGACACCAACGAACGGTCTATAAAGCTAGATAACACTAATATAGTCAATTTGGGAGTTTTAGAAAGAAAATATAGCCTGATGATAAGAGCGGTAAAATATTCAGTTAAGTCAATTAAGATAAAAAAACCAACGAAGGAATCCAAAAGCAAGTAATTCTAATTTAAGAAGGAAAGGATGAAATTAACAACCAAGGATTCAAATGTAACAATTACAATTCATACACAAGTAACATAAGAACCTACAAATCCTAAAAGGGCAATCTATTTGCAAATCAGTCCGAGTACGCGCTCGTCACCTCGCATACACGGACTACAATCAACAAGGAAGACTCAATCCTAAGGGGTAGTTCATCCGCACAAGGTTAGGCAAGATACTTACCTCAAAGACGACAACACGGTACTCAAAAATGGACTTCTCGAGCGAAAAGACCTCCGGACGGCTCTAAACAACTTCAAAATGCACATAAAACGTATAAGGAACTATTCCGAATAATAAAGTTTCAATTTTTACAAAGATATAAAAATCAACCCAAAAGTCGACCCTCCGGTCCCGCACCTCGGAACCCGACACATTTTACAAAATCCGATTACTCATTCCGATACGATTTCAACCATATAAAATTTATCAAATTCTGATACCATTTGGTCCTTTAAATCACGATTTTTTATGTTAGAATTTTTCTTTCAAAACCCACAATTTTCTCAACCCAAAACACAAATTAAATGATAAAAATAAGAACTAATTCATGAAATATAATTGATTATAGTGGAAGAACACTTACCCATTCGATTTGTGTGAAAAACTCTCAAAGAATCGCCAAAAACCGAGCTCTAGAAGTAAAAATATGTTAAAAATGGCTTAACCCTCGTTTTTGAGAACTTATATTCTGCCCAAGTATTTTGTGCATTGCCATCGCGGACCAAACTATGCGATCGCATAGAAGAAAACATATCAATGACCAAAACATGCGATCGCGAAGCCTGGGGTGCGATCGCATTGAAGGAAAACTCGCGTCGAAACCTATCAATTCAACCCTGAATGATGTGAAATTTTGCAGACAAGTCACCAATAACACAACGGACCTACAGCCATTCTCAGAATTCCATTCCGAGCCCGTTATCAAAATTTCACCTATTGGCCGAATTCGCCAAAATTCTAACTTTCGCCAAATTACCTCAAATCACTTTACGGACTCCAAAACCAATTCTGGACGCACACCCAAATCCAAAATCATTATACAAAGTTTTTGACATTAACCAAAACTCATTCCGAGGCCGTTTACACAAAAGTCAAACCTTCGGTCAACTTTCATCACTTAAGCTTCAGAATTGAAAACTTTCTCCTAATTCGACTCCGGATTATCCGGTAACTGAATCTAACCACGCACGCAGGTCGATATACACAATGTGAAGCTTCTCAAGACCTTACTCCACCGAACAGAGCTTAAGTTCTCAAAACGACCAGTCGGGTCGTTATATTCTCCTCCTCTTAAACAAACGTTCGTCCTCGAACTTGCCAAGATTCACCTTGAATTCATCCAATCACTATTTTCACACTTCCAACACACACCCACGGGTGTTCCTACATCACCCCAACCCACATAATCCTGATGACACAATCACAACTGCAATATAGCCTTCCTATTACAATCGATAAGCCTCATGCCTCTACTTCTCACCTTCTACTCATTTCCAAAAGACCCGATTCTAAATCCATATTCGGCATTAGCCTCAACCAGCTGCATCAACTCATGGCTACACCCATAAGGCACGACTACACAACATAGCATATCACACATAGGCTCAAATAACATTTTTGATCACAATAGCTGCCCGTAATCAACTCAACATTGGCAATTAGCCCCACATCTGAAAGAACTCCCTTTCCGACCTCCATAATACTGATAATGATGCGATAAACACGTAGACCTCATTATTAGACACCCGAATCACCGAGCCACAACTAACACCACCAGGCACACATGCCGCAAGCTAAGCTAAAGAAGCACATAACGAAATGACTGAATATGAATATAGAAACATATAAAGGAACTATCAAACAAGCCCATAGGCACAACTCTCTATCAATACTGACTTACCAAAAGCAATATAACATGGAAGAAGCAAAGAATATGAACAAATCACAAGGATTCCATCCTGATAAAATTTCCATCGCGGTACTTAGCCTGGTCCAAACATATCGAATCACAAATATCACGAGGACCTCGCCCTCAACTCTGAATAACATACTGAAAATATATCATACCAATTGAAATTCCTCCACTAATTCATCTCAGCTGATAAAATCATAACGCTAAATGAACTCACATCTCGATGGAGTATCAAATCACAACTCGTAAACAAAATACTTAGGAAAATCACATAAAGCTTACCACGAAGAACAACAAGGACTCACTTCCAGTTTCACCACTATCAAGGATGAATAAAACAACGATAGACACGGGCTACTACTCATAGAATCTCCCAATAGGAGCAGACACAAAAATAGAGTGCAAAACATAAAACTCACTTATCAATAAAGCAACAAATAAGGGAACTCGTCCCGACCAACAGAACTATAGTGAGATACAAATGGTGCCCCTATGAAGCATATCAAAACATACATGTATGATAAAATCTGACCCAATGGTCTCCGGCCTACTATAAGAAATATAACAACGGGTCGGGCCTCCCCGTCCTAGGCGCCCTCTACTCACCCTAATACCCTGCTATAACACACCTGCCTGAATCCTGCAACCATCTATAACCCTGTGGTTAAAATCCCCTCGCTCAAACCAACCTCTCTGCCGACGTGGCTGAGGAAAACATACAATACGAGTCATCTGAGACCCATGCGTACCTGAAATCTCCCATGCAAAGCTGGTAATGCAAACTGAACTGGTTGACCCAAAATTCTCTACCATGTCGTACCTTGCCTCCATAATACGGACCAATAGATTTTTCCGATCTACGAGACCTCCTTGCCTCCCTGGACTCTCTCTCCTAATATCACCTATCCTCTCGCTCCCGATCCCACATGCCCTCTAACCGGCGAGCGATCCCTACTACATGTTGAAGAGAGACATCATATTCTAACTCTCGAGTCCAGCTGAACCGAATATCATGTCTGAATCCCTCAATGAATCTACGGACTCATCTCCTAACTGAAGCAACCAAGCGAGGTGCATATCTGGCCAACTCACTGAATCTGACATAGTGCTCCAACACTGACATAGTGCACTAACAAAACTGCCCAAACTCCGCGCACCATGCATCTCGGAGGAACTGGAGTGCAACTCCATCAAAAGTATCTCTGAAACCTGAATCCATGCAAGTGAAGATGACTCGGCCAGGCTACCCCAACTCATATGCCCGCCACTACTAACAAACCGCTCCTATGAGATGATACGTGACAAAAATAACCCTGCTCGCCTCAACAATACCCGAAGTACGAAAAATGTAGTGACACTCTTCCAGGAAACCCTAGGCATTATCTGTCGCCAGTCCACTGAAAGATAGAAGGGTTGTCACGACCCAAAACCCGGTTCAGATCGTGATGGCACCTAACGGCGAGGTTAGGCAAGCCAACACATGAATCCTTAGGAGATACTACCCCAGAACTCGATATTCCAGTTATTTACAATTTAAAACAGTTATAATGCGGAATATAACAGCGATATGAGGTCATGCCGTAGATACAAGCTGAACCACAGCTAGGCCAAATATGTACAAACCCGAAACCCAACATAACTACAATAAGTGTGTGCCCGGACTAGTGTCACAGTGTCAACGGGCGGCTACATAGATACAACAACTGAAA
>ML268307.1:7482-21517 GCA_005239495.1 Nicotiana undulata | reverse complement strand
CCCCCCCCCAAAACTAGCCATGGCCCATTAACAGTACTATGCATATTAATGAGATTGTTCCACATTTGATTTCTACGGTTAATGTCAGTGCTAGCATAAATAGAGGTAAATAGCCAAGATTTGTGAGTGGAGGTTACCTCAATGGTGACACTGATTTCCTGATTTCTACGCACAAAACTGTGAATATTGACTAGGGTATGATCCCACAGGATGACCCTTCCACCCGATTGACCTTGAGCCGGAATTTCAATCATATCAGAAAAACCAAATGAATTTAGGAGAGTCATGTGGTTGTCCATTATAGTTTCCAAGAGAGTGACCATGAAAGGTTGATGGGTGTTAACCATTTCTCTAAACTTTAACCTAAAGTTATCATTGTTCCCCCCTCGAATATTCCAAATAATGAATGTGATAGCTCTATTCATGTTGATGTTCCAGTTTGTAGATCCCCATTTTCCAACACTCGTGGTGCATGTATTGGATTCCTTCTCTGGAAGGGAACCAAGATCATTGCATGCTTCCCCACTGATGGATCTGCCGGTGGCCTTATATCCATCGTACACTTGAATCGGACAGTTGAGTATTTGCCTCTGCTCTTGCGTCCCCATGAAGATAAACATTTTTACCTTGTCGAGATTTGAATCCTTGATTACTGATTCTGGTGTTAAGTTGATAGGTTCCATTGCTTCCTCCATCATGCCTTGTTGTGGTGTGTTTGATGGTGCGTTTGTGTGTGCATGGGCCCCTGATGGTCCTTGATGGTGAAACTGAGGTGCATGTTGGGCATTTAGAGCTTGTCCTTGGTTTGCATGTGCATCCCAAGGTGTAAATATTGGGTTGATGTTGGTCATTACTTCCGGAGTGAAGAATGGAAGGTACATCAGTGGGTTTGCATTTTGAATTGGTACAAAGTGTGGTGGGAAACTCCAATATCCCATCATCATCTGTGTTATGTTGGGTGTTGTGTGTGGAGTTATGGGGTGGAGTATGCTGTTTACCCAAACATGATTCATGAAGTTGTTCATTGCCATCCGTATTCCCTTCGAGATTAGTTGGGCAAGGTAGGGAGTGTTTTGTAACACGATCACTGTCTCCCTTCCATTCAACATTATGTTGGAGGAGATGGCATAGCCCATTAGGCCCAACTCCACCCTCGATAATGGTTGATGGTTCTCCGGTAGTGGAGGTTGGATGAAGATTACAGGGGTGTTCATTGTTTGGGATTGAGGGGGTGGTTAGTTTTCCATGCTCAGAGGTCGTTGTTGGCGTATGATTTGAAAGAGACGGTTACACCTTCTGCTGGGAATGGGAAATCTTTGCATTGTTTGTTGAAGGGTTAATACTTATAGAAGGAGTTGGTGTAGTAAAGGATCCTTGTATTTTTTCCGGATCTTTGTCAATGATTGTTTGCTCAGTTTGCACGTCATTTGGGAGGGGTAGCGTACAGGATTTATTGAAGATAGGAGAAGATTAGGCTTGGTTTACGTGTTGCAAGGTTTTAGCCATTTGGAAGGAGAGAGTATGTTGGTGTGACAGGTGCACTTTGTCATTTATGACATGCAAATTGTAATTATTAGGGTTAATATGGTGGTTTGAGGTAATGGTGTGGTTAGTAGTATTATTAAAACTTTTGTGAGCCATGTTATTTAGTAGTTGTGTAGAGTAGTCAGGTTTGTTTGACACATGTCCCACATTAAGAGACGAATTAGATTTTTGAATTATTTTTTGTAGTTTTTTCAAAAGGTTGGTTTGTGGTTTTGTCCAATACCATGTCTTGTTCCATTAGAGTTGTAAAGGAATTTTTTGTTTGGATACTGTCTTTGTTGGTGGAGAGGCCATCTTTAGAGATAGGTTTCCCAGAAGCATTCTCATTAGGAAAATTCTGTTTTGAACGAGATTTATAATTGAAGATTTGTGAGCTAAGAAACTTACCCGTGGTGGCGTCAAAAATGATTACGTTAATACCTGCAGCTTTTGATGATTTTGTGCTCCTATTGATTGAGGGATTCTTCTTCGTTTTGTTAAAAGCTATTGTCTTCCATTCTTCCTTTACATTGGGTGGTTTTTCCTTCTCTTGACTATTTTGATCATTTTCACCATGCAAAATTGGTGCCGAGTTTACTGGGCATTGTTTTTTGACGGTAACTGGCCTAATGTGTGACCTAAATGGCCACAATTTTTGCAGAGTAATTTTTCTCCTTCATAGGGGATCTGTTGTTTGTGAGTACCTATCCACACACTCGATTTTACTGGCCTATCTAGAGGTACTTCCACACAGAGTCTGACGTAACGACCTCGTAGAGCCGCTGATATGCAAGCATCTACCTTTAGTAGTCTTCCGATATTATTCCCCACTTTTTTCAGGATCTCTTCATCATAGAATTCTGTGGGAAGATGAGGTAGACGAACCCAAATTGCAGTGAAGATTTGCTTGGCTCCCAATGTTGCACTGAGAGAAAATGGCCAAAGATAAACCATGGTCCGTTTTGTAGGCATTTTCCAAATTTTCCTCCTCGTTGAATTTTACTACCCTCCATTCCAATTTATGTGAACCTATTTCATTTTTGGTTCATTCAAAAAAGAATGACTCTTTTCTAAATTTGGAAATAATTTTGGTTACACTTACAATTCTACCCTTAATGAGAAGCTTTTATAACTAAACAAATACTCTGGACCCCTTTTTGACTTGTTTAGGACCACAAATTCTAAAAGTCTTCATTTTTTTCTTAAACTCTGTGCCTAGTAAAAGAGGTTCACATAAGTTAGAACAGAGTGAGTATATAGTATTGTTCACCAAGATCAATTAGGGGAAAAGCCTCAGTTGGCTTCCAAAGATTTGTTAACTTGCGTTTGAGGACTTGATGGAGGATTTGTGTCCCTTGTAGTTCTATTATTGTTGACACCCAATTTTGTCCCTTCTTTCTTCCAAATTATTTCTTTAACCTTCTAATATCACTAATAATATAAGGTAATTATCCTATTATTTGTTTTAACACAAACTATGTGTATTTTTTATTGTTGTTGTTATTATTATTATTATTATTTAAAAAAAACAACTATTACTATACATTATTATTATTATTATTATTATTATTATTATTATTATTATTATTATTATCGTTATTATTATTATTATTTTTTATTCGTTTTTTCATTCTTATCGCTTGTTGTGAAAAGCATAATTTTCCTTTATTTAGTTAAATAGTAATGTTTATTTAATTCTGCGCTTTATAAATATTTGTTCCATGAACATTAGAGTTTTATACTTACCAATTAGTGTAATGAATATTTTATATACTAATATTACATAGTATCATATAATATAGTTATTAAAATATTTTGTTAAAGTTAGAAGCCCAAAGAAATACTAGGAAGAAAGGAATTTCAAGAACATTTCAAGTCCAATTCTCAGCCCATTTATTATTCTTTACTTCAAAGCCCAATTCCTGAAATTATAATTATAATACATAATTAACTAGGGTTTATTTTTTTCCAAATCAATCGCTATCTCCACCCTCTCTCTTCTTTGTCTTCCTTTTCCAGCAAAACGCCAGCTTCTCTAAGCCATGGCCAGACTCTGTGTCTCCATTTTTAGCATAAAATCTGCTCTCCTCTGCTCCCATCTGGCGTATCTCAATTCTTCAAAGATGATCTTTCTACTCTTATGCTCAAAGATGCAGCAAATCGCGTTTGCTTCAGTCGAGATTTCATCATTTCGGATAGGACTTGAACAAATCACGTGAAGGCTTCAACGTTTGGTTTCAAATGAGACTGAAATTCAAACCGTTGATTTCAAATTTATGCTCAAGAGATCCCGCCCAAAATCATCTCTCAGAGCCTTAATTCATCTCCTATAAATACTAGATTTTTGTGATAATTTTGGGCACTTTTTTCACGGGCCACTGCTATACTTTTTCACTTTTTATTCTTCTCTCATTTTTAGTCCGCATAACCATACTTTGAAGGCTCATTTTCTTTCAGCCTCTGTTGGTTTGATTAATCGTAACAGAGGCATCACCGTTCTTGTTTCAGAGTTTGACGCTCGTCCAAAGTCGCAGAGTAGAGGCCGAAAATAGTAGACCTTGACTCTCGCCCTTGTTCACTGCACCGCAAAAGGTCAGTGTCTTTCTTTTCATTTCGTTTCTGATTGTTTTAATTTATGTTCGCAATTTAGCATTTGTTTTAGGCGCAATGGGTTATAGTTTGCTTCTCATGATTTGTGTATCATAGAGAATAGGTCTTACCTTTACCGCTTCGTAAATCCTTAATGATGCATATAATGAGTGTGTGTTCTGTATTTTAGCAGAAGTCTATAGCTCTTTTAGTTGTTAGTGTTGAAAGTTGTATGTATTTTATGTTGATGGATAAAATCGCGACCTTGATTCAAGATCTTACTTTAGTTCTCATGTAATATAGGAATACAACTAAATACCTAGAGGAATAATTTTATAACGGTTAATACGATAATTGCTAATTTTATGGCTCCTGCTTAAAACACTACTGTATATGCTTTGTGTTTTAATAGATAAGTTAGAGTATTTGTTTCTTTTGCAGCATGTATATAACTAAAAAAAATTCTCTATTCCGTAAGTAAAAGTTATGGCTTAGGTACCTTTTTATGTGTCCGAGACGGTGCCTTAAGTTTACCGTTTCTTTAGTTTAAATATCATAAGAAGAATGATGTTATTAATTAGCTCCACGTCTAGTTGAATGATCTCATTATTTAGTAGATATGTTAAAGGACCAGCTGTAAACAGATTTTTGTATCTAAAGAATCATAAAAGTTTGCTGGTTAGATTCTGTATAGATTGTGCTTAGGGGTGACTCATCTCATAGCTTTTAACAAAGTGCGAGCGTATTTGGTCTTTAACTTGTGTGTATTTGATTAAAGAATTTGACTTATTACATCTAGTTAAACATTAAGAATGAATGTTGGGTTAAATGGTTCAAAATATCAATTTGATGCCTAGTGACCATCTTCACAAGGTTAAGTTTGAGTGTGATTCCACATTTTCCTTGAAAGTACATTGTGTTAGTCACAACTTTCTTTTCTATTCATATTGCAGAAGAAGTTAGTTAAGTAGCCATGACTTTAAGGTCTTAAATGAACAGATAGCATTGCTATGTGTGATATATGTCCCTTAAGTCATATTTCCTTAACATTAAAGAGTAGCTTTCAAGGCAGTAATTAGTTAAAATGATTCACGAGGTAATTCAAAGCATGTTTAGGATATAACTCATTTTCCTAAGGTTCTTTGTGAGTTTACTTAGCTCTGTAGTGTTCAATTGTTATTATCTTCTCTCTTCTCTTTTTATATCTGCAGCACTATGCCATTATGTAATGAACTTGTTCTCTAATCTTTTACTCCCTTTTTCTTTGCATTTCATACACACCGGAGCCGAAGAGTCTCCGGAGAGACTCAACACCACCCGAGCATGGAGTCATCACATCCTATACCGTTTTCCTTAGAGTATCCCGGATATCAAGAAAACAAGCAAAATGCTTGGGGCGCCTATGGCGTCTTTCATATTCTTTTTCCTTATCATTCATGCTATTTGACTTTTACTTGTGTTGTGAGTTTATCTCCAATTTTTGGGATTATACGTTAAAATTTGTGTTAGCATAGCAGCATGTTCAGTTATATAGAGTCTTTACTCTTACTATCAATTTGGTACAATTTTAATCACATAAAAATGCAGCATTTATATATATAAGAATGTAAAATCAGTTTTCCTTAAAATGATGCTTTCAAAAACTTCTAGTCAAGCCAGCTTCTAATGACGTTAAGTTGGTCTATTTTCTTATAAGTCTAGTCGAGTGTTTTTTTGTTAAAATACATTTAGACCATTTTTTAGTCTTAATCTATCTTTAAGATTTTCCATGGAATACGAGATTGTTTCCTTGAGCTTAAGATTAACCAGTTGATGCGCATTTTCATCCAAAACGAGCTTTAAGTTGTGTTAGGACTTTGTGTCCATTTCTTTTGCGTAGGCAAGCTCTTCTGTAATTATTCGTTTGAGATCTAGCAAACTTTTGAGTTTAAATCTGAACATTTTGATAAATTTTTGAGCTTCTTGTTGGTTAAGTTTAAGGATTTTGCTTAACTTAACGTGTAGGATTACTCACTGTTTTGAAAGTCTTTTTAAGCCAATGCAACAAATTAACCTATTGCATATATGTATTTTAGTCCCTTTTTACATAATCTTAGCTATTTTAATCAATTAACCTAAGTTTGATCGGTTAACCGTGTTTTACGAATCATATAGGGTGCTTTAATAACCTTCCCTATAAGATTAGTTAGAACCCTTGTCCATAATCTTAAGGTTAAGAAGATCGTAAAAAAAAAAAAAAGAGTTAACTTTAACCATTATTTAGTAAATAGGTGTCCTAATTCACCGTTAAAATAATTAGGTGGCGACTCTCTTAATTAATTAAACCTTTAAAATTATCAATATGTTATACTCTAGTTTGACCCGTGTTAAAATGGGTTATAACAATTATTACCGAAAATCTCCATGGGAAATAAATACGTTGTTTATCTTCCCCACTTACAGGAACTCTAAACTCCTTTGCTTGGTCATCTGCTCCCTCATTAATATCGATAGCCATTGGGGATAGGTATGTGGGTGACGATGTTTAAACGAGGCTGGTATAGGATTGGTTAATTGATGTGGATTAATATCCGGTGGTTTTGGAGGTATTCCTCCTATGTCAGTGTGTTGTTCCATTGGAATTTCCGGTATGGTTGTTTTGAGTATGTAGAGGTTTGGATTTTTCTTTTAGTGAGGGGGGAGAGTCTCTCCTCTACTTTCGCAGTTGTAAAAAATTAATTTTAGATCTAACACTTTAATTTTTCAGCTCATCTTTAAGACCGTTCCTGAGGAAATTGGTACTTAGTACTATTTTTATTATTTTCACCATGTAGCTCTTCTCTTTTAAAATTCATTATTTAAGATTGTGGTGTCAACTAACTGTTGTTAATGATATGTAGCTGATCCTAATGATTGTTACTATGTTTGTAACGGCGGCCGGAACCAGAAATTTGAGTAAATAGAGCAACAAAAAAATACTACAATAGTAGATCCCTTTGACATAAAATAATTTTTTACCCCTTTGTTACTACACTAGAATCTTTACTAGAGTCAAAGGGATTCAATAAAAAAGCACACGTTTGCCCTATTTTTTGGCCAAGGGGATTCAATTGAAATTTCTTGCCAACTCTTAGCTTCGGATTGGTTTGTGTTGCAAAATCCTATATTTTAAGTATGTGGGTAAGTACTTTAGAAAATAATTTTGAAAGACAATTTCCAAAAATCAATTTCAACCTTTGCGACCCTCCATCCCCACCACCACCCCAATCCCGCCCCCACCCCCCAGCCCTACCTTTGCTACCGCCACCCCGGGCCTTAGACTCCGACATACCATCCTCCCCCCTCCCCCCTTATCCATTTCATCTCCCAAAAATATTTCTACTACCCAGAAAATAAGCAAGAAAACCACTCATATTCCAAACAAATATTTCCAAGAACAACATACCAAACACAGCCTTAAACGAATTTCTATTCACCTAGAGTCGAGGACAGCTCATTTTAGGGTCAAAAGCTCTTTTTCGACACAAAAGCAAAAACACAATAAAGTTGGACATTTCCCCTCCTACAATTTCCTAAACTTTCCTGCTATTGTAAGACACATAAAGGACCGCATGGAAATCCTTGTTTTCTAAGCAAGATGGGAACTGAAAAAGATCAAATAGTTTACAAGAATATGGGTTATCAATGGTAGATATTTCTCAATCTCAATCAATCATGGTAAAATGTTACTTAACTTATCTTCTATTCACAAAAAAAACTACAAACACATGTACAACATTCATTATTTGTTTTTTTTTTCCTGTATGCTAAAAATCATACATTGTAAACCATTCCTACCTCTAAAGTAGAAGCATGGGGTACACTTAATGTGTATGTAAGTGGTCTACTGTTCCTTCTCAAAAAGTCATATCCAAAATTTATAACTATTTTCTTAAATAAGCTAGACCCTTGTTTGGCTCTTACATAGGAATGTCCCAATATGTAAGCTATCCCAGCTTCCCTTGCTTCCATTAATTCGCGCAACTCCTCTTGTGCACCTCTATCAATCTTGGGAGATTCCGGTATGACAAACCTCACCCTTTTCTTAGGCTTGGTCACGCGTGGAGAAAGTATTTCTTTATGCTCTGATGGTCCAACTAATTCAGCATTTACATCCTCATCGTCGCAAAGTTGAACTCCTGATAAATGAGTCGAAGGTGTTCCAACAACGGTCAGGTCCTCGAAATCCTTTCTAAGATCTTCACCGTTAACATTCAACCCTGTCCTTCCTGTCCGTATAAACTCTGCTATGCTACATACAAGATCATTCTCGAATTCTGAATCATCCTTGTGAGCATCCCGATAACCATACCTGACAATGCACCTGTACATGCGGTACTCTCTTGGGCCAATGTGTCCAACCAGGAAACGCTCCTCATGTTTAACATGAGGAACTGGGACAGATTTGACACAAAGGAAAACTAAGACCTGGTGGAATGCCGGAAGATTGGTAACAAAGTGTGAAAAGATTGCTGGGATTCCGGATACAAGCTCAGTGTGTATGAGGCCAATGCCACGAACCCGTACAATGCCTAGACTGGGACCAAGACCGAGTAGCCACTCAACAGAGACCTTATTTTGGACATCAAATTCGTACTTCTTTAAAGAGCCGTAGTGCCAAATGCACATTACTATCATGAAAGTAAAGGCTATTGCAATAGGCACCCATGCTCCTTCCAAAAATTTAATCAGAGAAGCTGAGAAATATAAGGCTTCAATCGTCCCAAAGAATATAACAAAGCAAAGTGCAAGGAGGACACTCTTGCGCCAGCACAAAACAATCACCAACGACATCAAGCAAGTCGTAACCAGCATGACAGTTATGACTGCCAAACCTGATACGAAGCAAAATTAGTGACGGTTAGTTATGAATATCATTCAGCATGGAAAACAGTCTTTTCTTCTATGAGATCCTCGTATCCATTGGGTAACATATTCAAGAAATAACTTTGTTTTAGGAGGACTCCAAGTGCATGGAAAATTGTGACTGGAATACAAAGTTGAGCAGTCAATCAAGATTGAATCTCTGGAATTCAAATAAAGGCATTTCAAGTTTAACACTACATCCAAGAAGGATAAATGATTTCGACTAATCAAAATTTTACTTTCCCTTATTCATATCATTATATTCATACCTGACGCATTGCCCATCCTTTTGGTGTCTCTAAAGCCAATAGTAACAGCCAAGCATAGTAGCATTAAGGTCCAATTAATCTCTGGAATATATATCTGTCCATGTATGTTGGATGACGTATTCACTATTTTGACTCTAGGAAAGCAACCCAGCGAGGAGCATTGTTTAATAATTGAAAAGGTTCCAGTGATAATGGCTTGGCTCCCCACCACGGCAGCAAGTATAGCAATCACCAGAACCGGCAACCTTAGTTTCTCTGGAACAAAAATTTGAGATGTCCATCATCAGCTCAATTTCCTTCTAGCTTTATTCTTTTCACCGTAAAAGCAACTAGGAAAATACATACCTGGTACAGAAACATAAAAGCCTATTCGATAGCTTTCATTTTCAATAACATGATGCTGTGAAAGATAAGCAGCTTGTCCCATATATGCAAGAATCAGTGATGGATAAACCATGAAGGTAAAAGCAATCTGCAAAAGGGAAATTAGTTTCTTAGACAATGTTATATCTTACAAGCCAGGCTATATGCAAACAATAAGCTGTGTTCAGCTTTCTCTTTTCTATAGCTAAAAGGAGAACTTCCAAGAGCTATAGTACCTCAAAACTATTCTAACCAACCTTTAGTTCATCTCTATCCCTCTCCTGATTAGACATTCTAATCAGATTGTAATCACGTCCATTTAGTCAAATTGAATCTGAAAGTTGGCTAAATTCTTCACTCATAGAAAGCAAAACAAAGGGGCCCGTCTTCATCGTGCAGGGGCAACCCGATTCGGATGCCACGAAAATTTTGAAAGGGTGATACTGATAAAAGAATGTCAACATGCAAAGCAGTAATAAATCCCATGGAAATTGAATGGACAAACTTAGAATCAACCCCCTGCTCACAAACGCTGCTCAAAGCTTTTCCGTTGGGGGGGTACTAAGGGCATTGCCTATATTTTAGTTGAATTGTTTAACTGTCTAATCCTAAAGCTTAAAGCTTAAACTATTGGAAAGGTTCCGTTTTTATTATTTATTTTAGGTCTCCAACACATCCCTTATGTGCAGCCTGATTCTTTTTCTAAGGCTAGGCATATGAAAATATTTTCTGAGTGGTCGTGTTGAGAGCTAAACTTGAAACTACAACCATCTCATGTAAAAGCTTAAGCTATTAGAGACGGCCTGCTTTATTATTTATTCCAAGTATAAAATAACTTTAGCCACCTCCGATTAACATTTACTCAAACTTCTACTTATTATTCAAACAAAGGAAAAAAATGGACCATTGTCACACTTATGGCTTCTCATTTTTGCTTATACTGTATCAAATATGCATGCACCTTGTTATTTAGCAACTAGATAGATATCTACCTGTATTGACAACTGGGAGAAGTGTCCTAGATCAGCAAACATTGCTTCAGAACCTGAAAGAACATATTTGTGCATTTAGTGATCATGGTACCAAAGGAAGATAAAGTAGCTGATAAATCATAAAGCAACTGACAACTATATCTTGCCTGTTATGCACAGGAGGATCCCTCCCAAGGACATCCAGCCTCCTCTTTGAGTTTTTTTCAGGAATTTGTACATGTAATATGGAGACAGAGCTCGATACACATGACGGTCCCATTGTACTATATTATATACACCAAGACCACTGATACACACAAGCCATGTTATGACAACAGGTGCAAACAAAAATCCAACCCTGTGGGTGCCATAATGCTGAAGGGCAAACAACGCTATCAGTATGACACAAGTAAGTGGAACTTCTACATCTGCAAATGACATATTTTAAAAGGATAGCATGTCATTTTGAGCATAGGAATTAAATACTATTTTGAATGATTTAGACGATTTTAAATAAAATAAACAAATCAAATAAAAGGAAAGAAAACAACAAAGTAAGCTTAATTTCCTTAATCAAAAGCAGAGTCTCAAGCTTAGCATATATCACTCAAACGGTAGGAAGAGAATTCTAGATGCTCCTTCATGATTAAGTAGGCTGTAAACCTATTGGAATAGACATTTTAAGCTATGAGGATCTTGAAAGTAATGCGAGAACGAATGGTTTTGCCTAAGACTATCAATGACCTGGTTAGATAACCAGCAATTAGCATAGAAGTGATTGACAAGTAGAGCAGATATTTGTTCCTCATTTATATTTATTATTGTGGGAAATTGGACTGCATTTATGTATTCTAGAAAATGAGACTGCTGCCTGGTCAAGCGGAGAAAGCTAATCTGCTATCAAACCAGTTGGCCAAAACATTTTTTTTTTAACACTTCAACCATCTGGTATCTAGAACCATTAGCCTGACTAATCCAGATTCGCGCCACATAGAGCCCACTTAAGAGGATGCTCGCCCTATGAAGAACTTCTCCGGATTCGAACCCGAGACCTCTGGTTAAGGGTGGAGGGATGTGTTTCTTACCCGAAGAAGAAGGGTTTAAATGTTAGGTGGTCTTAATTCCATGTGGCCACAAAATTAATGGGACAACAGACACTCACATGCTCAAACGGTTTGGTGGAATGATTACCATAAAATAGTGGCAATACTATTGTGGTTCTGAAAAGTATTGGACAGTGGCGATAATATTGTGCATCTGAGGATATTTCTGGTCATACTCTGCCAACATCTAATTTATTGCTCCTAACTTATGGAAAGAATCAACTGGTTGCTCCTAAATACATTCACTCTCCTTGGGAATCACGGAATAATCTGGATAGACTTGTGCTTGGAGAATATACAGGACGCTGAAAGGAATAAACTAAAATAAAATATTGATTGGCTGATCATTTTGCATTTACATCTCTGCTTGCATGTTTGAACTTATATTGGTGATATCGGATGCTCCTCATTAATCGAGAGTCATGCCTTTTGACTGCATTTGCTCCCATCAGATGGAATTGATCATCAATGGACATTTTAATTAGCATATAAGATCACCACGGGTTTCAAGAAGTTGGGAATCTGTTTGAGTCCTTAAATGACTTCAAAACATGCACCATGGAAATAGTACTAGTGCTTAATAATCTTTTAACTTCAAATTCTTTTGTTATGAGAAAAGTCAAACACTGAATAAAAGAGAACAACTATCTTATTTATTTCTCTTGGATTAGCTGAAACTGTTCAAATAAATTTGAAGGTGCATTAAGCTTCCCCTTGATGATATCTACAGGGAAACGATAGAACATGTTTCATAAGACCTTAAGGTTAAAAAACACAATCACCGTTAGCCATTCAATTTTCTTTCGAGGTTAAGCCATTTAGGAAACAACACATAGCACAACAATCTCACAGAAAAAGATATAGATAAAACTTACATTTGTGATGTTCTTTCCCAATAGCAAGTTCAATGCCAGAAACTGCTGAGAAAACTGCATAAGTCAACAAAAAGTGAATGCTGTCAGAAACTATAAATTCCAAACTCTTAGTCAAACAATCAACCCATGTCACAATCCCAAGTCATGAAAAAGAAAAGAAAAAAGGATTGGGATACCTGAAAGAGCAGGTGTGAGGATACCATCTCCAATAACCATACAAGCTCCAAGTAAAGCCAATACAAGGAGAAATCTCTGCAAAACTCTATACCTCTCAAGAGTTGACTTAAGTGTGGCTCCAAAAGTAGTTGGGGCAGGTCTAATTATATCCTTGTTATAACTTGATAACTCTTCATCAGCTAACTGACAACTGGGTAATGAATTAACCTTAGCATGTCTACATAGGAGTGAATACAAAGCAAAAGTTCCACCTTCACCATTATCATCAGCTCTAAGCACAATGAACACATACTTCAAAAGTGGAACCAAAGTCAATGTCCAAAACACAAATGATAAAACACCATATATTTCTTCATTACTTTCTGAATGTGTAATATCTTCAGCAAAAGTACTCTTATAAACATATAAAGGTGATGTACTCAAATCCCCATATACAACTCCTAAACTCTGATAAGCCAATGTCAAGATTCTTCTCCAAGATTCTTTCTGCAAACCCAAACAATTAATTAAATGGGATAATTTATTCTCATCAACATATTACCTCTAAGCTTTTAAGAAACACTTACCTTGATTCTATTCTGACTAACCCCTCTTTCAAGATCCATAGCAGCTGCTTTTTTAAAACCACAAAGATTCCATTTTTTTACAGCAAATTCAAGAATTGAAACCAACTTTCAAGATTCATATAATGGAGAAAAATGACAGTGCTAGCTGTAGGAGTAGAGTTGAGTCAAAATATGGCAAAATGCAGTTGAACAGCTCAAAGAGAAAAAAAATTTAACACGAAAAGCCACAGAGATATTGGTCTAAACAAACGATAGAGAAAGGTAATAAAACTTGGAATCAGAGAATATTTTGGTCACTAGAACAAATTTAGGAAGAGTTTATTTATTTATTTATTTCTTCTTTCTTTATTTTTTAGATATTATGTGTACGTTTCCTTTTCAATTGGCCCTGGGGGAGTTGAAAGCTGGCGGTTTCTGCGAGGGTGGGCTTCTCATAGTTTGCCTACTTGTTTCTTTCTTTTTAATTTTTTATTATTATTAGTATTATATTTTCCAGAATTTACCTTATATATACACCATTAATTTATAAAAAATTATTGTTATCTTAAAAATAAAGCCGAATACTAGTAGTATTAATTAGCGGTGAGCATGTTAGGTTTCACAATTGTGAAACTAGATTTAGGTTGTGATTTCTTGACCATTGAGTTATCTTATGCTCTTATTTATATATTTATATATATATATATATATATATATATATATATATATATATAT
>ML268306.1:909-29156 GCA_005239495.1 Nicotiana undulata | reverse complement strand
TTAATTTTGTATCACCTAACCATCATCATTTATGTCAATGATGGCCACTTTTGCTTTAAAATTATCTTCTTCTGGCCCTATACATGTGAATGGAATTATGACACACGGCATAAACTGCTGCATTGCTACAATAGATATCTTTCTTTTGCTTATTTGGTTAAAAGTGACAGGAAATTCCGATTGTTAGACTAGGTCATGGCCCTTGGGTATATTCATATAACGATTTAGTTACATACACTGAACTTTTACGTATTGTTACTTTTTTTAAGTTGTAGCCGGGTAATATATATTTTTTCAGGTTATTAATTTTACTTTTTATGATCGATTACATTATGACAATCTTACCCAGCATTTGTGCAGGAGGCTGTTTTCACGGTTCGAACCCATAACCTCCTTCCTGATCACATGACAATGACTTTACCAGTTACGTCAAGCCTGCCCTTCAACTTATATGTAATTTCATTTACACACAATTTAACTAACACACAAATTCTCGCATCAAACAATTTTTACAAGGTATAACAAGTGGTAATTAAAACACACACACGACCTGATTCGCGCACAAAACAAGAAACAACTGGTAATTCTCATAGTATTGAAACAATATGTAACAGAAAAGAATAAGAACTTCACTTCAGAGCTTGCCTTCAATCCTTGCATTTGTAAGCCCAACGCAAGCATCCACAAAATCTTCATCAATAAAATCAGTAGAATATATCTGTAACCGATCACCATAACCTCTAGAAATACTTTCAGTTATAAACAACCTTGCATATGGATGAATTCGGTTCGTCACCGGTTTCACACACACAACCGGATTATCCGCCTGAGGCGTCACCGTATTCTCCACCCTATAAAAATATTTCCGAGATGTTACGGGCGGCTGTTCACTCAAATGCTTCATATTGCTCTCAAATTTTGTTTCAGGCAAATCAGTATCAATCCAATTATCTTTTAAATACCCAGCGCTCCACAATGGACTTCCATGTTTTGGCTGTGGAGATTTTCTTGGTTTCCAAACACAAATTACTCTTTTGGGCAATAATTCAGCTACTGTTTTGTTAAAAACAGCGTCGTCTTGGTGGATTAAATACTCCCCAAGCTGATCTTCTAAGTATTTATCGAATTCCGGTGGATCTTCGTGTCCGAACTCCGTTCGGATCTCGAGGATTATGATCTCTGATTCTGTCTCCGACAGAAATTTTTTGACATCGTTAATCACAACATCAACGTTGTAAGAAAGAAGGATGCCATGGCATACACGGCGATCTTCTTGTACTCGAATATCAAGAACTCGAGTGCCCATTACCTGTTCAATACATAATTAAGTAAATAAAAATATATTTTTTAAACAATTTAAATTTTCAGATAAGATGATCACACAATTTAACATGATATCATAACAAACAAAAGAATATTACTAGTTGTTTGTAAATGGACAGAGATTGGGTTCGGGCGAAAGGTCGAGAAATAAATGGAATCCCAATTTTGTTAGTTGCTGAATCATGGGTACCAGGCCAAATTATCTTGTTCACGTGGAGTTTCTCTGCGGCAAGTGTTGACATCCAATTTTTTCTATCTTCCGCGACATAATCTGAACCAGGAAAATTAGTGCTATTTTCTTCCTTGAGATTATACAAAAGTTTCTTTTGAGTGTGAATTGCTTTTCTTCTTTCCACCTGTTTAGAGAAAAAACTACCCATTTTTCACAATAGCTGAAAAAGAAGAAGAAGAAAAAGCAGAAGCAAGTCACTTCTCTTTTTCTTCTCTCTAGTTTTTGTAGGTGAATAGGATTTAGTTTTTGCGTTTAATATATATGCATTATAACGCCTTTTTTTGTTCAATACAGAGTAGAAAGTTTCTTCAATTATGACAAATAAAGAAACTTCCTTTTCAATATTTTTAATACCCATGTATTGTCTTGACATATTTTCCATGTGGATTGGTCCAGTTGTCTTCAGCTTGAGGGGCCGGCTTCGTTGGAATTATTGGTAGAGACTAAGGAAAGTCACAATCTTAAATTATATTAGTCCAGCGTGTAGCTGTTGTTTCTCCATTTTTATATTATTGGGTCTCATTTTAATTTATTTTAATTTTTAATTCTTCTTTCTTGTACATGTTCATAGGCAGAGGCGAATCCAGAATTTAAATCATATGAGTTCAACTTTGTCTTTCGTCGATCGACAAAAATGCCGGCCGGATTTTAAGGTTTTTAGGCTTTAGTATTGACCTATTAAATTTTTAAAGTTATGAGTTCATATCTACTATTTTTGCAATGTAAATAAAAAATTTACATATTAATTTTTACTCCGCGTCGAAAGGTATGGGTTCAGCGGTGAAACACTACATCCGCCTCTGTTAATAGTTATATTTCATGTCGCACTAATAACTAAAAAAAATTATTTGATATAAATTGTTGAATTTTCTGAGATAAGAAAAGGTTTTAGCGTAATGATAAAGGAATTTAAAATTTGCCTTAAATCAAAAGTTCAAATCATAGGTTTGAACGCTAATGAATGAAATTGCGGAATCTGATAATTATCCAAGAAGTTGCAGCTAATTCAACTACCACGGTGACAATACTTGTCATGTATTTTTATTCTAAGCCTCGAGTGTAATTTATATATAATTTAAATTAATATATTAAAACGTGCAGCAGGTGGAAAAGGTCTATCGCTCACTAAATTATTGTATTATTATTAAAATCACTGAATGAAAATATTTGGATCCAAAACAGAGGAATTTCTAGATATAAACCCTAGAAGACACGGATATAAAAGTGGGAAAGTAGAGAGAGTAAATATCCAGAGAGATTGTATTGATACAACTTAGTCTATTATCCGGATTAAATAAAATGTTGGATTCTTTACATAAATAGCCGGCCATATTAATTATTTTTTTTAGCAAAATACATAGATTATATATTAATTACACATAATTATACACATAGAATACATAAATTATACATATAGTATACTCCGACCGTCTAGTTTTAGTTTTAGTTATTTGGTGGGCGGCTATTTGGGCTCATTCTTCTAAAATTGGGGGCATTTGCATCCGTACCCTCTTTTTATGTCACGTTTTAACTTATACCCGCTTTGCAAAAAAAATTGCAACTGTACCCGCTTATTCACATAACTTCAGCATACGGGGCTGAAGTAGCAAAGGCAATCACGCAAAACTTCAGCATTCTAGTAGACGGGCCTGAACTTCAGCTTTAGAGCTAAAGTTTTTGTTTTGTAATTGGCGAACTTCAGCTCTAGAGCTGAAGTATTTGTTTTGTAACTGGGAAACTTCAGCTCTAGAGCTGAAGTTTTTGTCTTTGTAACCGGGGAACTTCAGCTCTAGCGAGGAAAAAGGGCTGGAATTATTTAAAAAGTGGTTACAAGTTAAAAGTTTTTCAAAAAATGGATATAGGTTAAAGAGANCTTGTTGAATCTCGAAGGTCTGAATTCTACAATTTGAAGAAGAAGGAAGGGAGAAGAGGAAGAAAGGGGAGGGGAAAACGGCTGGTTACAAATGATGGGGAGAGAGAAACGTGGGATATATGGACACCTTTAATTAAGGAGTAAAAATCTGCCCATTAATTATACCCCTTTAATTAAGGAGTAAAAAACTGCCCATTAATTATAATCCTAAATTAATTATGGTATAGATTTGGTAATTTGGTATACTAAATATAATTAAATCAAATCTTAAACATGGAGGGTTATAAGGTTTCATATACGGTATAGGAATGTAAAAATTTCTAGGTTAAATAGGGGCGACAAAATAAGGCGCCCCGTGCAATTTTTCTACTATTTCCAAGGCCTAGAAGTCTTCATACTATATCTGCCCCACTGGGCTTATTGGGCCTATGTAACATATTGGGCTGCTCCTGAAGACCACACTGAACTCCAACACTGATTTATGTGTTAAATTTATTTACCAGAAAATAAATAACCTCTTCTTAAATCACACACAACACCAAAATGTATTTAAAGCTAGACTACATGTTGTTGTGAGGATCTCTTTTTAATCGTTCTAATATCAAAAGAATCAGAAGATGAAATGACATAACTCATAATATTGTTAGTACAACAATTAAAAACGTCGAAGTATTAACAGGTTATTTGTCACTATCCGAATTTCCGTCGGGACTGTGATGACGCCTAACGTTGCATTTGTTAGGCAAGCCAACATTAGAGATTTACCACATAGAAATCTTAAAATTTACGGAGATTCACTACAAGTCAACACATGATACTTTAATAAAGACACGAAATTGCATAATAACATTGCGCATAAGATATCTATATGTCTAACTACCCATGATCTCGGGTCACAACTCACGGACTACTAAGAATTTACTACAAGTATTTGGTTGAAAGAAAAATGTACAGCTATTTATGAACTAAAGGAAACAGTAAATGAGCATATAGGAGTAAACTCCAGGAATCTGCGGATGTCAGCAGATCTACCTCGGGTCTCCTGCGTAGTAGTCAACTACGATCTCAGAATCAGCTCAGACCGATACCTGGATCTGCACAAAAAGTGCAGAGTGCAGTATCAGTACAACCGACCCCATGTACTGGTAAGTGTCGAATTTAACCTCGGCGAAGTAGTTACTAGGCTAGGACAGGACACCCACATATAACCTGAACAGTATAATCGTGCTAATGGCAACGACAGTAATAAAAGAAATAAAGTAAAAATAATGGGGATGGGACATACAGTGGGGGATTTCAATAAAAGGAGTGAGAAACAATGAAAATACAGAATAAAACAATAATCCTTAAGCGAATTAAGCAAGTAAAACAACAACGGAAAAACCGCACGGCATCACCCTTCGTGCTTTTACTCTCAACCTCACCAAATAAATAAATAGAACTGTACGGCATCACCCTTCGTGCATTAAACCTCTCATAATATAACACGACATCACCCTTCGTACTTTATCACTCACAAATCATGGCACGCCATCACCCTTCATGCTTTACACTCTTCCTCACGATATAAATAATGCATGCACAACATCACCCTTCGTTGCTTTACACTCCTCATCACCAATCACAAAATTAATAACAATGGATAGATGGAAATATCACAAAGAAACTAGTATTTCATCAATGCTTAATATCACAATATAAATCTCAACCTTGAACTAATATTTCAAAAGTACCAAATCTCGATAACACCGAATAGAAGTCACCCAACATTACAATTTACAACGCCAAACATGGATAATATGTTTAAAGACTACAGAATTTACAAGAATAGAATTCACTTTGTCACGGCCCGATTTACCCTCCGAAAGGTATTGTGACAGCACCTAGTCTCTATGACTAGGTAAGCCTAAATTGCGGATAAAACTTAATTAAAAAATGCGATAAATAGAGACATAAATGATAAAATTTAAATAATCATAATGATGCCGCTCGTCATGTACAAATATAAACGCCAAAGACCCAGATTGTCACAATATAGTCACAAGCTTCTATACTACTGTAGCTCTAAACAAAGCTGGGAAGAAGATACATAGGAAAAATCTCTATAAGTCAGAATGAAAGGTGTCTTGGATGATTCTACGAACGAGGCAGAAATACCTTACGGTCTCCTGGTAACAGCTGCAACAACTAGCCACGCGACTGATAACTCATACCTGGATCTGCACACGAAAAACATGTGCAGTAAAGGACATGAATACATCACATTTGGTACCCAGTAAGTGTCTAGCCTAACCCCAGTCAAGTAGTGATGATGTCAGGTTAAGGCTCTACTAGATTTACATATAAATCAATTTAAAACAGTACGAAAGATAAGTAATTTCTATAGTAAACAGTTAAAGAAGGTATTCTAAAAACATAACAGTAAAAAGAGCCCTCGGCTCAGAACAATGTAACACAAGGTGGAATCTCCCGGGATACCGTCCCGTAGTTCCAAATGAGTATGCAGTACAGGAAGATCTCCCGGAATACATCCGTAGTCCCAAAATAAATATGCAGTGATGGGGGATCTCCTGAAATACGTCTGTAGTCCCAATTTAAATATGCAGTACAGGGGAATCTCCCGGAATACGTTCGTAGTCCTAATTTAAATATGCGATGCGAAATGAATAACATAGGCATCAATTTAAATTGTTCATCTAATCATAGGTAGGAAAACAGGAAACTAAATAAACATGGCGCATAGAGTGTCAAATAGGCAATTTAATATGTAAACATGTAAGCATGCTTTCCTAATCCAAGGCAAACAGTTTAACATATTTAAGCAATGTAATAGGAGAAAAACAATTTATAATTTTCGAAGGAAAAGAGAATTTTTGCAAGAATGTCCCATGTACGTACTCGTCACCTCACGTACACGCCACCCACACAGCAATTATTGTCAAAAACATCCTAAGGGGAAGTCCCTAACACAGAATTAGGCAAGCCACTTACCTCGACTGCTCAAAATAAACTCGAAATCACGTTCTTGCCAATAATACCCGACTCCATATGGCCCAAATCCATTCAATTCAATTGCATAATGTAACTATAACTTCAAGTAGTTAATCTAACTAATGAATTCGAAGCTAATACGAGAAATTAGGAAAATCGCCCCAAAAAGTTTTCCGGCCCCACGTATCGGAATTGGGTAAAAATTATAAATTACAAACTCTCATTCACTCACGAGTCTAACCGTACCACATTTACTCGAATCCGATACCAAAATCTCGATCAAAACCCAAAAATTCGGCCTAGGAACTTTTCTCAAATTTTCTCAATTTTCACCCCAAATTCGAAATTAAATGATAAAAATAAGCAAGGATTAGCGGGAATTAATCAAAATCGAGTAAGAATCACTTACCTCAAACACCTAAGTGAAAATCCCTCCAAGAATCGCCTAATCCCGAGCTCTCAACTTCAAATTTTGAAAATGGCTTAAACCCTCGTTTTAGGGTGTTTTAATTCTGCCCAGATATGTATTCACTGCGATCGCAGAAGCCCAGTCGCGATCGCGAAGAACAAAAACACGCGCCTCAGATTTATACTACACGAACGCGGGAACCCGTACGCGAACACGGTTCATTAATTCCTCCAACCTACGCGATCGCGACTGACCTCACGTGATCGCGAAGGGTATAGCTCGAACCACTTTCGTATCACTTCCTCTTCGCGAACGCGGCCTAGCCCACGGGAACGCAATGACCAAGCTGCCTATACTACGCGATCGCGTTCCATACTATGTGATCGCGATGCATTAACCTGACTGGCCTCCAACTTGCTCCACGCGATCGCGGACTCCTTCACGCGATCGCGATGAAGGAAATCTGACTGCACTCACACCTGCAAAACAACACTCACTACAAGTCCAAAAAGGACCTGTTGAGCATCTGAAACACCCTCGAGGCCCCCAAGACCTCAACCAAACTTACCAACCACTCCAACAATAACCTCATTCAAACTTAGTAGAGCCTTCAAACCACATCTCATAACACCAAAAATAAGAATTGCACATGAATTCAAGCCTAATAACTTGACATTTTTTCAAAATCCACAAACGATGCTGAAACACGTCAAAATTGGTCAGAATGACCTCAAATTTGACACACATGTCACAATTACACTACGAACCTACAGCCACTTCCGTAATTCCATTTCGTGCCCGATATCAAAATCTCACATATCGGCCGAAATCGCCGAAAATTTATCTTTCGCCAATTCGAGCCTAAGTCTATCACATACCTCGAAAACACATTCCGGACGCGTTCCTAACCCCAAAATCACTCAACGGAGCTAACGGAGTCAATGGAATTCCATTCCGGATCCGTCTTCACACAGTTCCAACTATTATCCAACTTCTAAGGCTTAAACTCATAATTAGGGACTATGTGTCCCAAAACTATCTGAATTCCATAACTAATCACTTCGACAAGTACCAAAAGCAGAAACAAACATGGGGAAAGCAGTTATTAGGGGATCGGGAAAAAATTCGCTTACCTATTCACCCCCGAGCCTGAATATGTAATTAGTTTCGAAATCCGACCCCAAACTGAGGTCCAATTTCTCAAAAATCCCTAATTCTATCCAAACCCCAATTTCTACCATGAATTTCCTAAATTTTAGGTTGAATACTTATAAAAAGAAGTAAAGATTGAAAGAAACAAGTTAAGGAACACTTACCTACGATTTAGGGAAGAAGATGCCTTTGAGAAATCGCCCTAGGTCTCCTATCCTTTTGAAAATAAGAAGAAAATGGTTGGAGTTCGAATTAAATGAACTCACTGCCCGACCTTCGCACCTGCGATGCTTTGGTAGCATCTTCACATCTGCACGTGCGGACAAGGCGTCCGCTTCTGCAGAAAGGAGCTGAGCCACTTGGGTCGCACCTGCGAACGGGCTTTCGCTTATGCGATCCCGCTCCTGCGAGAAGGAGTCCGCATCTGCGAAGAATTAAGTCCAGGCCTGGGTCGCACCTACGGGATGTCGTTCGCACCTGCGACCAAAGGCTCGCAGGTGCGGGCACACCAGAGCTGGTGCGCCATAAGCCTTTCTTGATTTTTAACTCAACTCGAGTATCGCCCGAATGGCACCCGAGCCCTCGGGGCTCCAAACCAAACATGCACACAAGTCTAAAAGTATCATACGGACTTGCTCGTGCGATCAAATAGCCAAAACACGTCGAACAACGAATTTAGCATTAAAACACATAAACTTCATAAGAACACTTTTTATTTACTATCTTCTCAATCGAATGTCCGAATCACGTCAAATAAAATCCGTTTCTCACCAAATTTCACATACAAGGTTTATATATCATAACAGACCTATACCGGGCTTCGGAATCAAAATACGGACCCGATACCATCAAAGTCAAGCATTAAGCAAATTCGGTAAAACCATTAATTTTCTGAAATTCAATTTTAGTCAAAAATTCATTTCGCATGCTAGGGATCTTGGAATTCGATTACGGGCATACGCCCAGATCCCATATTTTACTATAGACTCATCGGGACCGTTGGAACATGGGTCCGGGTCCTTTTACTCAAAACGTTGACCAAAGTCAACTAAAATCACTTTTAAATACCAAATTTTTTTATTTATTCAATTTTCCACATAAGGCTTTTCAAAAATATGCCTGAACTGTGCACGCAAATCGATGAGGATAAAAATAAGATTTCTAAGGCTAACAAGCGCAGAATAAATTCCTAAAACACAAGATGACCCGTGATGACCCAAAAGGGTCATCTTATGGATTAAGACGCCATTCCAAGCTCATTAGCCTTAAAAATACTAATTTTAATTACCTCGACTTGCGTGAGCAGTCCGTGCATAAATTCGAAAAGCTTTTATGTGAAAGTATGAGAAATAGTAATTTTTAGAAGTTAGAATCTAATTTTAGTTGACTCTGGTCAACATTTTGAGTAAACGGACTCGAATCTATGTTCCGACGATCCCGAGAGGTCCAAAGTAAAATATCGAACTGAGGCGTATGCCCGGAATTGAATTTCGAGGTCTCTAGCCTTAGAAAACAATTTTTGAAGAAAATTGTTCAACTAGTTAATTCAAGAAATAAAGAAATAAAATAATATGTGAAATTTATGATATCGGGCCCGTATTTTGGTTACGTAGCCAGGAACAAGTTCGTTATGTTATTTAAGTCCTATCTTTGAAGTTTCATGAGAATCGGAGTTGATTTGATGTAATTCGGACATCCGGTTGAAAAGTTAGAAAATTTAAGTGTTCTTGAGAAAATCATGAGTTTAGAGGTTAAATTCGTAGTTTTTGATGTTATTTTGATGAGTTAATCGCAAGAGCAAGTCCGTATAATATTTTTAGACTTGCGTGCATGTTTGGTTTGGAGCCCCGAGGGCTTGGGTGAGTTTCAAATAGGTTTAGGCTATGTTGCGCTTGTTGATGCTTCATCGTCGTTTCTTCAAGCATAATTGACACCACACTAAGAAAATGAGATTGAAATTCGGTTTTTATTGAATTATTAGATCCGTATCATAATTACGGGGCCATAGGAAAAAAATCATCGAATTTTGACATCGTATGAGGAAGTTATGCCCATTTTAGTATCGGAAAAAATTGTTGGTGCCAGATGTCGCAAATGCGACATCTGCAACCTATTAAATGAGATTTTAGACAGGATTTTCACCCATTTTTCAATTCTCCCAAACACTAAACCTCCATAGGCGATTTTTCAAAGACCCAAACTTCTCCAAATAATTGGTAAGTGGTCTTTAACTAATTCATTTCATTCCTTAACAACTTTTAACAAGATTTCAACTTAGAATCTAGAGTTTTCATGATAAAAATTGGGATTTTTGGGTAGAACTTAGTAATTTCAAAATCTGGGGAATTGGACCTCGAATTGAGGTCGGATTCCAAAACGAATTGCATATCCGGGCTCCGGGGAGAATGGGTAAACATGTTTTGGTCCGAACCCCGAGTTTAGACCAAGCGGGGCCAGAGTCGATTTTTGTAGTTTGATAAGAAAACATAGGAGAACCATTGTTTTTCAATAAAGTTGATCCCTTTAGGCTATGATTGATAACACTGAACCAATTGTGATTAGATGCGAGCGGATTAGAAGCAGATTCTAAAGGAAAGATAGTGCTAGAACAGTAAATTGCTTGTAAGATCGAGGTAAGTGTTTGGTTTAACCTTGACTTGAGGGAATAGGAATCCTCAACCTGATTGTTATGTGAAATTACTTGTGTGTAGTGTATAGGTGAGGTGACGAGTACCTATGCACTACCAAATTGTTGTTTAAATGATCACTATCCCCGTTTCTCATTTATTTGCTTCCTGGCTTAACTGTTTTGTGATCATTGAGGTTTACATGGCTATTTGGTTTTATTAGATTATTGCCAAGTATTGTTGCAAGTGTTTTAAAAGTGTTGGTTGTTCCTTTGATATTGTTATGATACATAAAGATTGAGCTGGATGACAGCGTTACGGTATTTACATATGTCCTGGTTGGTTTCATTGTGAAATAATGTTTGATAAAGCTTATGAGTTATACTATTTTCTGTAGACAATTATTGAGACAAAAGTGTTGTGAAAGTTTTCATAAATTAATAAAAGGATATGATATGTCTGGTGGGAGCGGGTTGCACGCCGCAACAAGGAGTGATAAGGGTGGACATGTGGGATCGGGTTGCCCGCCGCAACGGGAGCAATAAGGGTGATATATATAGGGTGATCAATAAGGGTGGACAGGTGGGGGCGGGTTGCACGCCGCAACAAGGAGCGATAAGGGAGGACACTTATGTTTTACTGATTTTCCAAAATACAAAGATTTGAAAAGCTTTTGTTTTACCTTACTATTTTACATATTTTACACTTGTATTTTGAAAGTAAAAACTTTGGAAATTTATGTGAGATTTCGGTTAAAGCTGAGACCTGGAAAGAGGCAACTGAATTATTTCAATTATTGTTACAGGTTTATTGTTCTTGTTCGTTTAGATTTGTATTTTTTCTTGTTTTGTTATATATATACTGTTACAAGTTAAGTTACATTGTCCCGCCTTAGCCTCGTCACTACTTCGTCGAGGTTAGGCTCGGTACTTACTCAGTACATGTCACGACCCGAAATTCCACCTTCAGGCCGTGATGGCGTCTAACGTTGTACCCGCTAGACAAGCCAACGTTTTGGCTAAAAGTAACTATCCTTTTATTTAAGACATCAAAAGGTAACAGTAAGCATGATCGATTAACTAAGAATGCGGAAGCTACGAAGTTATCAACTTAATATAATAAACAATACGACATTTCTGTACATAATCCCCCCATAACTAGTGTCACAAATCTCACGGACAGTCTGAAATGAACAAGAATAACTGTCTGGAAATACAAATAAGACAGAAAGGAAAAGATATATGGTGACGCCAAAGCCCACGAACGTCTGCAGGACTACCTCGGTGTCGCCTGGGTGGACTGAAGGATACTCCCTCTATCAGTGTCCACTGGGTCCGGATCCGTAATCTGCACAACATAAAGAAGTGCAGGTGAAGCATCAGTACAACCGACCCCATGTATTGAGTAAGTGCCGAGCCTAACCTCGGCGAAGTAGTGACGAGGCTAGACTCAACAACAACAAATTACTTGTACAGTTCTACAATATACAACAGGAAAATAACATGAGATAAGCAATTGAGTATGGCAAGACAGGGGAAAGATAGTGGGGAAAACAGGGAGAACAATAAGGGGTAACTGAGCAA
Source organism: Nicotiana undulata (assembly GCA_005239495.1). Lineage (NCBI taxonomy): Eukaryota > Viridiplantae > Streptophyta > Magnoliopsida > Solanales > Solanaceae > Nicotiana > Nicotiana undulata. Next base: position 16,966 of record ML268306.1, on the reverse strand, counting down.
CGCAACAATATAGAAGAGTAAAAGCCAACAGGAAGTAACAACATAAGCAAAAATGTACACGGCATCACCCTTCGTGCTTTACTCTCATCCTTACCAGAACAAGTACACGGCATCACCCTTCGTGCTTTTACTCTCGTCCTCACAATGAAATATGTAAATAAAAGGGAACGACATGTTCCTTCGTGCTTTTAAATGTAAAATCATGGCACGACATCACCCTTCGTGCTTTTACTCTCTTCCTCATGATGCAACAATTACAATAAAAGGGCACGACATGTTCCTTCGTGCTTTTAAATGTAAAATCATGGCACGACATCACCCTTCGTGCTTTTACTCTCTTCCTCATGATGCAACAATTACAATAAAAGGGCACGACATGTTCCTTCGTGCTTTTAAATGTAAAATCATGGAACGACATCACCCTTCGTGCTTTACACTCCTCCTCACCCCAATCAACATCAAACAACAACTTGGCAAAGAAATCAACAGTAGAAGTACAATTCATAACCACCCGGCAAGGGGATAACAACAAAAAATAATATTGCCCGACAAGGGTCTCAGCTATAACCAATCTTATACGAGTATATAACCTAATAAAATCACTCCTCAACTGAAACAACTTATCACAAATCCTTAATCAAGTATTCTCAGCAATTGAACAACTTCCAAAATGAATCTACTTCACAACACAATGAATATCCAAGCAATAACATGTAATACACCAAAACCGACTCATGCGCATGCTTGACACACAATGTATAGGTACTCGTCACCTCACCTATACATTTAACATGATTGAAACATGTAGCACATATGACTCAACACTTATTCCCTCAAGCTAAAGTTAGGCCAAACACTTACCTCGATGCCACGAACACAAATCAAGCCTCTACTACCGCTTTACCTCTTGATTCCACCACCAACTCGCTCGTATCTAGCCACAAGTTACTTAATTATATCAATAAATGATAAATGAATAAGTTCTAATGCATAGAAATGAGTTTTCTAAGGTTTTTTACCAAAAGTCAAAAATCGACCCTGGGACCGCTTGGTCCAAACCCGAAATTCTGGCCAAAACCCGATTACTCATTCACCCCGAGCCCAGGTATATAATTAGTTTTGGAATACGACCCCAAATTGAGGTCTAAATTCCCAAATTTTGATATTCTTAGGTTTTTACCCAAAATTCCCAATTCCCCCATGAAAACCCTAGATTCTAGGATGAAATCTTGTAAAAAGAAGTTAAGGATTAAAGAAAATGAGTAAGAAATCACTTACAAATGTTTTGGAGAAGAAAGAGTGCTTAGACAATCGCCTCTTATGTTTTTAGAGTTTTGAAAAAATAGGAAATAACTGAAAATCCTGTTTATATATACCCCTCCCAGGCCTCCACCGCGGACCGCGCTAGGGCGACTGCGGCCGCGAAGGCCTCGACTACTGGAACCTTTCTGAACTCCCCCACCGCGGTCCGCGCTAGGGCGACCGCGGCCGCGAAGGTCCATCGCAGACCGCGAAAGGCCGACCGCGGACCGCGCTACAGGTTCAGAGACTTGACCCCTCTGATCTGCAACTGCTGAGTTCTAAGTCTAAAAGCACCTCGGAACCTACCCGAAACCCCCCCCCCTCCCCCCCTCCCCGAGCTCTCGGGGCTCATCACCAATTATACACGCAACTTCAAAAATATCCTACGGACCCACCCGTGCAGTTACTCTACCAAAATAACATTAAACACGACGAATTAGGCCTTAAAATCATTGTAGTATTTTACAACATCTTAAACTCTAATATTTTCCACTTTTAAGTCTGAATCACGTCAATCTTAGTCTGTTTCTTACCAAATTACATAGATAACTCATAATAAACATATTGAACCTGTTCCGGACTCCGGAACCACAATACGGGCCTGATCACATGGGTTTCACATCAAATTTCATTTTCAAAAGCCTTTATATTTTTCAGAAGACAATTTTCTTTAAAAAATCATTTCTCGGACTTGGGACCTCGGAATTCGATTCCGGGCATATTCCCAAGTCCCATATTTTCTTACGGACCCTCCGGGACCGCCGAATCACGGGTATGGGTCCATTTACCAAAAATATTGACCAAAGTCAACTGTATTCAAATAATCATCATAAATTCAACATTTTATCAAATTTTCCACATAAAGGCTCCCCGGCTATGCGCCGGGGTTGCGCACGCATATTGAGGTAAGATAACGGAGGCTTTCAGGGCCTCGAAACACATATTTAGTTAAAATTATACGGGATGACCTTTTGAGGAATCACAGTACATGTGGACGGTTGTATTGATGCTACACTTTGCACTCTTTTGTGCAGTTCCGGGTACTGGTTAGAGTTAGAAGATTTTAGTAGCTGATGTCATTTCTAGGAGACACGAGGTAGATCTTCTGACGTCCGCAGATTCCTGGAGTCTTCACTTATTTTCGGACAATGTTTTACTTCTTTCAAAACAGATATATGCTCGTGATCGGTTGACTCCAGTCCTGGGGGATTAGTTTAGACTGCTGAATTATGTTATTAATGCTTATAGACTTAGAGAAATTTTATTTACTTATTATGCTGGTAGTTAATGATTTTTGAGGAATTATATTTAAAAACATATGTAGTTATGTGATGGTTGGCTAGCCTAATTCCATGATAGGCGCCATCACGACCTGTTAGGATTTGGGATCGTGACAAGTTGGTATCTGAGCTCCAGGTTACATAGGACTCAACGGTCATGAGCAGGTTTAGTAGAGTCTTGCGGATCGGTACGTAGACGTCTGTACTTATCTTCGAGAGGCTGCAGAACCCTTAGGGAACATCCCAGATTCTTGAATTCTTGTCGTGCGAATCCATTTATTCAGCCAAAAGCGTAACTCTTTGAATTCCTTTCATGTATTCGAATGCGCACGTGAGCGCTTGGTATCAGTTGTACATCGACAACTTGTGACTTCCATGGATGAGATGTGAATTTTTTTTTGCATGTTGATAATGGGCCAATCGGAAGGACTTGAGGCCGGATTTTGTCTGTGGCTTGAGTGCTGAGATTTTGTCTGTGTGAGCACATGTGTTGGGGGACTTATATGTCCGTTGGTGTCCTTATTGATGGAACCTTGTGACTAGGTGACTACGTGGTGAGTGTGATTGATAGTTAAATGTGTTCAGGTTGTGTGATTGTGAAAAGAATGGATTTGCGGGAGATGTAACAAGAATCATTGAGTAACTGACTTAGTCTTAAGTTAGAATATGGCCTCGAGATGTGAGTGTAGTGAAGGACCTCCCATGTTGTTTAGATGTGGAGTGAAGTGGATCCTTTTGTTGTGTTATGAGTTCCGGGTGATGTCTTTTGGGCTGACCAATGCCCCAACAACGTTCATGTAATTGATTGACGGTGCATGCAGTCGTGTTATAACTCCTTTGTTATTGTGTTCGTGGATGACATCCTGGCGTACTCGCGTAGCCAGGGTAGCATACTCAGCATTTGATTATGGTATTACAAGGATATAGGGAGGAGAAGCCTTGTACGAAGTTCTCCAAGTGTGAATTTTTGGCTCAGTTCAGTAGCATTCTTGGGACACGAGGTGTCTAGTGAAGGTATCCATGTGGTCAGACAAGTGTGAGTAGAGCTTCCAGAAGCTTAAGATTTCCTTGACCACAGCTCCAGTATTAGTATTACTATCAGCTTCAGGTTCTTATACCGCTTATTGTGATATCTCGAGGGCAGGCATTAGTTGTGTTCTGATGTAGGAGGGTAAAGCGATTGAGTAATAGCTATGATCTTCGGAAGTGTATATAGAGATATTAGTTTGAGGCTAAGCAGGTAGGGGTATCTCCTGCGGGTTGTCCCGAGGTGTGTGGTCCTTATGTTGATCTGTAGTAAGTTCTCTTCTACCAGTAAATGATGTATGTTGTAATTTGAGTTTAGATCGCTTGTGGAAGTTGGCATGACCATTTCAATGGTAGATGCAAGATTTTTGTTTGATTTGAGGGTTAGATGGTTTGGTCATATGAGCTTATGAAGGATCTAGTTGAATCTCACCACAGTATGGTGACAGTGATAGCGTATGGGCATTTTGAGTTACTGTTTGTCTTGGTCGTTGGCTTTGAGCAAAGTGGGGGATTCTGCTAATGATAAGTTGATTACACGATTATGTGTTGTACTAGTTTCGGTGCGAGGTATATTGATGAATCAGTTATGACCTGCAGAGGTAGAGTTTGGGAATGACTCGAGTAATGGAAATTTCTTTGATACAGGTTGTAATGTACTTTACGGGTAATGGAATTTGTTGAATGATTGAGTTGTGATTGAAGGTGTAGTGTGTGCAGTGTATGAGTATGCTTGTTGCTTCAATGTGTGGATTACTTATCCTACTACGTGGTTTGCAAGCGGGGTCAGGTCGTTCTGTTTACTTGGTCAGGGTAATTGAGATTTGCGTAGAGTGGAAAACTTTCGAGAATGGTTCTGATGGGTTCAAGGTTATACGTAACAATTGGGGATCTTCAAAAGGTGTGTTTGGCTAGAAATTGAGATTTATGTGGAAGGTGTCAAGGCTTGTGGTGTAGTTACATTATCATGGACTCTATCCCTTAGTATCAAGAAGGAAAGGTGATGACTTAAATTCGCAGGAAGTCTCTTCAGGGTAAGTATTTCTAATGTGGTGCTTTGGGGATATTTGAGAGAGTATTCAGCGGCTTATGCTCCTTAAACAATATATTTTATGCTCGGGTTTTGTACGGTGAGTCGGGATTGAGAATTGCGGTATTATGGCAAGAAGAAGTATCAATTCGAAGGTAAGTCAGAAGGAACTTGAATAAATAGGACAGCTTGGTAGTAGGTCAGATCGGCATGATAAACAATAAGGGATATGATTAGTTCGGTGGGTGTTATGAAGTAATGAGTTGTTACAGGTGTTTCTTAGCAATTCTCTTGGGATTTGGTGGCATGCGTAGCTTGGTCGAGTTAGAAGGATTCAGTCTTGACGGTTGGTGTGTACAAATGTGATGCGGAGAGTTCTTGAGGGTTTCTACCACAGTTAGAGATGTATATTTTCTACTGGCGTGAAGGGCATGTGATGTATAGTGATTTTGCTTCTAGATGGGATCAAGTGGGAAGTTATTATACTTATCATATAATGGCGTAGTGTATGCGGTATGTGGTGTAGAGTTGAGAAATTGCATATGTGAAATTCTTAGACAGCATCGGCAGTTTTAGACGACTAGGTAGATGATATCACTAATTGGTATGACTGGACGAGGGTATACATTCTGAAACGACAATGTGTCGATTTAAGGGTGCTTCATTGGAATTACGACGCTCTCTTATTGGATCGACTGTGGATATTTAAGGTTTCTTGGTGACACAAAAGAATTATGGGGGTATCCCTTGTGAAATGATTGAGTATTAGAGACATGTTATATATTCGAGTGGTGGATTTGGGATCAGATATGGTAAATTTGTGCGCTTCATGGACTTTGAGACTAAGAGTTCTAATAAACAGATTATTTTGTGGTTGTGAACTATGAGGATGCGAGCAAAGCTAGTCAGGTGCTAGTATATATCATGATTCAGTCATTATGAACCGTTGGAGAGTTATCTACCTGATGTGGATGACCAGAGTTGATTTAGAATTATTGGTAGGCCAGTATGGGTATGTGTTCTACACTCAGTCAGAATTGTTGACTCCAAATTGCTATTGTTGAGGGATGTACCATTCAATTGTCATTGAGCTTATTCGTGTTTTGGAGTGATCTATGAGTTACCTTTCGGTGTTTCGAGAAGATGTGATTGTTGGTTATATATTCATAGGGTGCGGTTCTATCTGGGCTTGATAGCGAGATTTGAGTAAGGTAAGAAATTGGATGTTGCAGGATTGAGACGCATTGGTTATGTTCTTTCTGGTTCGGATGGCATGGTATCGTCCGATTTCTCCCGTAGTTATGGCAATGCACTTTGAGTAATTGATGTCGAATTTCGCATGGTTATTGATTTAAGCAAGGTGGCTTGGAGTATTTCATGTGTCTAGCGGTTGGATGGGATCACGCTTTGCAACGGAGTTAGGTAGAGGTGTGATCCTTGGTGTCAGATTCATGTGTTCTGATTTTACGGTGTGTGCCAAGCTTCTAACATGATGTTGTGATGGTTGTCCTCTCGTGTGAATCTTCTATTTTATGAATTAAGCTCTCGGGATGTTATTATTGGGGGCACGAGAAGCACAAGTTATGGCTCTGGATGCTATTAATACTGATCGGACGAATGGTTGTTGGTTTCTACGTGTTTCTTTCATCATCGGCAGTATATGGAAGTGCTAGAGCGAGGCATTGCTTGATAACAGGATATGTACCGGTATTGGGTTGTTTTGAGCAGCTATTGTGATTAGGAGTTATCGCTATGGGTGGTTGAGTCATGCGGTGTGTTATGTGGTTTCATCTTGGGTTACGGATATGGCTTGATACAACGTGTTCAAACTATTTCAGCTTATAGTTGTGGGATTTGAACTTGTAAATCATTTCAGAAGTGGAACTTGGTTCTAAGGTTTATGGGTCAAGATTGGATTTCGAAATTTCAATTTTGTTATGTTATTAGGCCTATATGAGGTAGAGTGACGTGGGATCACATCTGAATATGTGCATGGTAGGTTACACAACAATTTTGGTGGTGTGTTGAACAACTCTACAAACATTGGAGGACGAACGTGTGTTTAAGTGTGGGAGAATGTAACGACCCGGCCGGTCATTCCATAGAAATTTTATTATTATTCCTTTTTTTGCCTTGTCATAGGTTGGTTATACTGTTTATGATGTGTTAGAGTCGTTTGGATCGGAATTGGAATGGTTGTAGTGACAATTGAGACACTTAGTCTCTAAAAATAGTGACAGTTGACTTATTGGTAAACGACCTCGGAATGCGAATTTTATGGTACAAATAGCTTCGTTAGGTGATTTGGGACTTAAGAGTGTGTTCATAATATTTTGTGATGTCCGGTGTAGAATTAGGATTGAATTGGCGAAAGTTAGTTTTTGGCGATTTCCGGTCGGCAGTGGAAATAGGCTAACGGGGTCGGAATGGAATTCCGGAAGTTGGAACAGGTTCGTAATGTCATTTTGGATATGTCTGCCAAATTTCAGGTCAATCAGATGTGTTTTGGATAGTATCGGCATCGTTGGTGGAATTTAGAAACTTCAAAGTTCTCAGGCTTGAATCTGAGGTGAATTTAGTGTTTTTGCATTGCTTTTGGTGATTCGAAGGCTCAACTAAGTTTGTGTGATATTATGGGATGTGTTGGTATGTTTTGGTTGAGGTCCCGAGGGTCTCGGGTGAGTTTCGGGTGGTTTCAGACCATTTCTAGGCAATTTCTAGTTGCTGGTTTTTGGCTTCAGGGGTGTACAATGTGATAGCATTGATCTGGATGCGTTAGCATAGAGAAAATTTGGAAAAATCTAGTTGTGCTATGCGATCGCATAAGGATTCCCGCGATCGCATAGAGTAAAATTTCTGATGCATTGTCCCGACTTTGGAAGCTTATAACTCACAATCTATAAAGAATTTGAAGATGATCCAAAAATAAAAGTTGTAGCCCTTGATGTCTAGTTTGCATAATATTAAACCAATTATAATTTGGAGTTTTGTACAAAATGTTATGACCATTATACTAGAGGCTATCCGGAAGAGTTGGAGAAGGCTGTTGGAAAATTTGTTCTATGTGATCGCATAGAAAAGGTCGGGACCACATAGGGTTAAATAAGGGATGGTAAATTTTTTTCATTGCGAACGCAAGGCATAGGCCGTGTTCGCATAGAGTAATATGGGCAGTGTATTTAAATAGCCCCATCTGCGACCTTTGCCCACTTTTCCACCATTTTTGAATGGAAATAGAGCTTTTGGAGCTATTTTGAAGAGGGAAAACGATTGTTCTTCATTGAGGTAAGGATTTGGGACCCCATAACTCGATTATATGTGATTAAGGACTAAATTAACAGTGTTTCAATGGGGAAAATCATTAGAAAAAGGTGAAGTTAGGGCTTGAGATTATGAAGCCTTTTAGGGTTGATTTGAGGGGTCAAACGAACTCCGATTTCAGAGTTCTTTATATGTACGGACTCGTGAGATTATGAGGATCGTTTTGGTATAAAGGTTGTTGAGTTTCGAGATGCGGGCTCGGGGATCGGGTTTTGTCTAATTTCGGATTTTGTGTATGAAGTTGATATTTTTCAATTGGAATTCATTCTCTTAGCATAATTTTATGTGAAAAAAATCTGAACTTGATAGATTTGGAGCACTCAGAAGTTGATTCGAGAGGCAAGCGTGTTGCAGAATAGCTTTTCGGGCTAGTTTGAGGTAAGTAATGTCTTTAAATCCTGTCCTGAGGGTATGAAACCCCGGAATTTACATCCTTTCACGGATTTGGAGTGATGCGCACACTGGATGACGAGTGTGGGGCGTGCACGAATTGGAAATTTGGAAAAATATTCCTTTTTAGGCAACTACTGAATTGTGAAACTTCTTTCAAAGCCTATTCTATATAGTATTACTACGATTTGATATAATTGGGATGTAAGCCATATTTGGGGCCTAGTGCAGATCTGTTTAACCCTTGGGGGCTATTTTACTGATATTCCTCACTTTAAAACTATGATTTTACACTCATTCTTTCTTATGAAATTGTTGACACTCCTATTTGATGATATTACTATTTCTTGAAATGAAATACTATTTTGGGTCGAGAACCCCATTTATTTATAGCCTGAGTGGCATGTTGTGAGTGTCGGACTGAGTGAGTCCGAGGGCCAATGTGGTGAGGATGTTATGATATGAGAGAGGTCGAATGTCTGAGAGTGATTGATGCCATGATTTGGCTTGTTTATAGCGCTTGGGGTGTAGGAGCCCCTCCGGAGTCTGTACACACCCCCAGTGAGCGCAGGTACCTACTGAGTGCGAGTGCCGAGTGCTGAGTGATTGGGAGGCATGAGTGACATTGAGGTTGCCCAAGGGGATGATGTTGAGTGACTGTGAGGTGCTGAGTGACTGTTACTGAGTTATTGTGAGGTGCTGAGTGACTGATTATGAGCGATGAAATGGTCCGAGGGGCAATTTATAATGATATTTACTAAGTTTTGATTATGATTTGTTTCATCTTTCAAACAGATATTTTGGGAGTTTTTACTGAGAAACATTTGGATAAATATACTTGTTTCAAAGGATTTTTTATGGAAATTGGTTTTCGAACTTAAGTATACTTTATTGAGACTTGGTATTTTACTGTTTTGTGGATTGGTGTATTTGTTGTTGTGTGTTTCTTATTCTTTAGACTGTGATTTATTTTCATTACTATTGAGTTGGCGTACTCATCATTACTCCATGCACCTCTGTGTGCAGATCCAGGTACTGGTTCGGAGCAGTAGCCATCCGAGTTTGTTATCGTCAGCTTTTGGGATTTTGAGGTAGCTGTCCAGCGTCCGCAGATTCTCCATTTACCTTCCTTTATTAGTATTAGTATTTTATTCCTAGACATTGTTTATGACATTATCAGAGTTAGTTTTATTCTTAGATGCTCGTGATCGGTTGACTCCAGTCCTGGGGGATTAGTTTAGACTGCTGAATTATGTTTTTAATGCTTACAGACTTGGAGAAATTTTATTTACTTATTATGCTGATATTTAATGATTTTTGAGGAATTATATTAAAATAAATGTGTAGTTATGTGATGGTTGGCTAGCCTAGTTCCACGATATGCGCCATCACGACCTGTTAAGATTTGGGGTCGTGACAGATAAATGTGGTGGATGGCAACATGGGATAAGATTGGGTATCATTAAGATCAAGAGGAACAACAAAATTTGTAGGAGGAGAAGTAGAAGACGTACTTGTAGTTGTAGATTCTGCTAGAGCACGAGCAGATGAGACAATATTTTTTTGAGCGTTGGTTTCTATATTTGGGATAAGTATAGGGTTGGGTAATTCACTCACTATAGGAGGAGAAAAAATAGGAGATTTTGTCGGGTTAGTTTCTGTTAGGTTTTCCCACGCAAGGATTTTAAAATTTTAGGAAATATTTGAAAATATATTCCGAGAAGGAAAATTATTTTCAAAAAAGTTAACATATCGAGATAAATATGTATCGGAAGATTTCGAATCAAAACATTGATTACAATAAATTTAAAGAATAACCTAAATAAACACAAGGTGTTGATCATGGCTCTAATTTATTTTTTGAATAGAGTTTGAGCCAGGGATAACAGAGGCACCCAGAATTTTTTAAAGAATTATCATCTGAATCGTTACCAACAAATATTTGAAACGGTGATTTATTTTGTAAAAGTGAGGTTGGCAAGCGATTTATAAGATAAACCGTATGCTGACTAGCAAAAAGACTAAAGAGTCGATGGAAGCGAAGCTTCATGAAGTAAAGTTCTTGTTGTTTTAATAATATGTCTGTGACGTCTTTCAGTAAGAGTGACTCTTTAGGGGTGTATGGGGGAGATAAAGGATGTTCAATACCCTGAGAATATAGGTATGGTTCAAGACTTTTATATTTTCCACCACCATCTATATAGATAAAAAGTGTTTTTTTATTGAAACGACGTTCCATTAATGCTTGATAATTTTTTTAAAGGTCTTTAATCTCACTTTTATTTTTAATGTATATAGACGAGTATATTTGGTGTATTGATAAAAAATATGGTTAGGATCTTTCTTTGACTCTTCATGTCTAAGGAAAAGCTCATGGTCAAGAAGTTTCTCATAGAGTTCTTCATACGTAATAATGGTGTCACTGTATTGGTAAAAAATATATTGCCTTACACGTGTACAGATTTTGGATGACTCAGCCAGCCAGGTGGACCAATCAAAATATCACACGCAGACGCGGGATAAAGAGATACGGTCGATACAAGGAATTAGCCACGGAAAGATCACCAAAAAAGAAAAGGCACTGTCACAACGAATCCGGACGCAATAACAGGCCGATTCGAAGGTCAGCAATCAATGACCAGTACGTTATGCAACTCCTAAAATAACAGCTACTATTCATCTTTGTAACGCCTCATAAATGCAATAATTAAGCATTTAATAGGCTTCATGATAGAAATACAAACGTTGTACTAGGAGACCATCCCTATAAAAGGAAAGTTAATGTAACAAACGAGTTTTTCTTAAATTAAGCTTTAGTCAAAAGAATTTATTTTTTGGTTAAACAAATTGGTTCTGTTGCCGGGAATTCTGGTAATCATCGTTTTTCATTACCAATCAATATCCTTAAAATCATGTCAAATTTCAACAACAACAACGTCAGCAATAATGACGATAACAACCAGCAAAGGAGTGAAACTCCAGCTTCAACTCCTCCTCGAGGAACTCCACGAACTTCAAGAGAACCATCTCTTGAGAGAGCTGGTAATCATAACAACAATGAACAGACAGTGGAATCAGATCAAATAAAGCAAATGATCGCAGAATACGTGGGACAAGCTTTGCGAGAATTTGCAAGAGGATTACCACAAGTACCTCTAACACCACCGGCACCGTCACTAAATAATGTAACTCCAGTGGAAGATTTACAAGTAGACTTAACAAATTCAACCAGGAATGAAACTCTCAATACATCTCCTGAAACACGACCAGGTACGACTAGTAATTCAGAATTACAAAATTTACTATTAACTATGCAGAAGCAGATAAAAGAACAAAACGAATGCATCGAGCAAATCCCTGGTGTTCCACCTATTATCAAAGGAATTGATGCTGATAGATACTCTCAACAACCTTGGAAGCCAAGTGCAGCCCCACTACTTATACCTAAGAAGTTTAAATGCCTGATGTCCACAAATATGACGGCACGACTGACCCACGCGATCACGTGACTGCTTTCACTACCGGAGTAAAAGGCAACGATTTGACAAAAGAGGAAATAGAATCAGTCCTTGTCAAAAAATTTGGAGAAACACTCACGAAAGGAGCCTTAACCTGGTATGCTCTTCTCCCTGAAAACTCTATAAATTCTTTTGCTGAACTTGCAGATTCATTTATAAAAGCACATTCTGGTGCACAAAAAGTTGAAAAACGAATGGAAGATATATTCAAAATAAAGCAAGGAGACAAAGAATTGCTCCGTGAGTTTGTAGACAGGTTTCAAAGGGAAAGAATGCAACTACCAAGGGTGCCTGACAATTGGGAAGCTATGGCATTCACAAGCAACTTGAACGAGAAAATTTCAGAAGCCACGAGACGACTTAACGAAAGTCTAAGAGAATTCCCAGCCACAACATGGAATGACGTATACAACATGTACAGTACTAAATTAAGAATTGAAGAAGATATAATCACACGATCAAAAGATGAAGAATATCATAAAACAAGGCAGCCAGAATCAGAGAAAAAGTCAGGTAAAAACAGGTTTGATCCTTACTTAGGACCCTCGAGACGTGACCAACGTCCTAGGTTCGAAAATACAAAACTTTCAGGAAGAGATATGAACTCATCCTTATTAAGATCCAGGAGAGATCAAGATGAAAAATTCTGGAATATTACCCCAATTGGGCACCATAACTTTAATATAAGCAGCACTGAGCTTGTCTCAATACTAAGAAGTATGGGAGACAAGGTTAAATGGCCTAAAGAAATGCGTTCCAACCCTAACATGAGGAACCTCGATCAATGGTGTGAATTCCATAACGATCACGGCCATAGGACGACGGATTGTAGATATTTACAAGGTGAAATAGAACATTTATTAAAGCAGGGTTATTTAACGGGCTTGTTTAGTGATAAAGGTAAGCAGGCATATATGAAGAACAGGCAGGAACCACCAAAGCCACCTTCCCCAAAGCTAACTGTCAATGTAATACACGGAGGAGAATAAGTAAACGGGATAATCTGCCAGTTAACTTCAAAAATCACGAACACTCACGGAAAGCGGGTACGAAAAGACACGAGCGAAGAGCAAATATATTTTGACAACGCAGACTTTGGTGGATTAACACTTCCACACAATGACGCATTGGTAATATCCTTACTAATTCATGACACTAATGTTAAAAGGGTATTGATTGATCCAGGCAGTTCAGTCAATATTATTTTGATGAAAGTTATAGAAGAAATGTTAGTCGAAAACACATTGATTCCAAAGGTTCGAGCCATATCTGGGTTTGACAATTCAACAGTGATAACTAAAGGTGAGATTGAACTCAACACTTACGCTGAAGGGGTCATCAAAAATGCAAAATTCCAAGTCATTGATACAGAGATGGCTTACAACGTTATTCTGGGAAGACCATGGATTCATGATATGAAAGCAGTTACATCTACTTTACATCAAGTAATAAAATTCCCTTCCAAATGGGGAATAAGGCAGATTAGGGGCGACCAACAAACCTCAAGAAATATTAACTCGATATCTATTAACGGTAAAAGAGATACGGAAAAAACAGCGAATTGTCAAACAGAGGCTTATCAACCAACAGGTACGGCACAAACTTCTGATCAGTTACGTATCAAAGAAATAGATATTCTAATAGGTACGGAAGAAGATAATGAGCCAGAACATACGAACATAGACTCTAGGCCAGATGTCATTCATGAATTAGAAGAGGAAGAATGTATCAAAACAACTGCTGAAGAGCTCGAGGCTATTCCCATTTCAGAACAAAAGCCCGAAAGAAAACTTTACATTGGCGTGAAATTGTTAGAAAGACTAACTCCAGAACAAAAATGTACGTTTATCAATTATTTAAAAACTAATGAAGATTGTTTTGCGTGGTCCCATTCAGATATGATAGGTATCCCACCATAAGTGATGGCTCACAAGTTAAATGAAGATCCATCGTTCGTACCTATTAAACAAAAGAAACGAAAGCAAGGATCTTTCAAGAATCAAGTAATCAATGAAGAAATTCAAAAGCTTTTAAATATAGTGTCGATACGAGAGGTAAAGTACCCTAACTGGCTAGATAACACCGTAGTGGTACCCAAAAAGAACGGCAAATGGCGGGTATGTGTTGATTATACTGATTTAAATAAAGCATGTCCTAAAGATTCATTTCCCTTGCCACATATAGATCAAATGATCGATGCAACCGCGGGTCATGAATTATTAAGCTTTTTAGATGCATATTCTGGTTATAATCAAATTAAAATGGACCCCTTGGATGAAGAAAAAACTTCTTTTATTACTAACAGGGGGACTTATTGCTATAATGTTATGCCCTTTGGATTGAAGAATGCAGGTGCCACTTATCAAAGATTAGTAACGAAAATGTTCCGAGAGCATTTGGGTAAAACTATGGAAGTTTACATTGATGATATGCTTGTAAAATCCATACAAGCAGTAGATCATCTACAACATCTATCTATCACTTTCAATATTTTACGCAGGTAAAACATGAAACTCAACCTAGAAAAATGCGCCTTTGGAGTACAATCTGGTAAGTTTTTGGGATTTATCGTATCTAATAGAGGAATAGAAGTAAATCCAGCACAAATAAAAGTTATAGAAGAAATACCTGAATCTTGAAAAATAAAAAGAAGTCCAAAGATTGACAGGAAGAATAGCAGCTCTAGGGAGATTTATTTCTAAATCATCAGAAAAAAGCTTTAAATTCTTTACAGCCCTTAAAAAAATAAAATCGGTTCGAATAGACTAAAGAATGTCAACATGCTTTAAAAGATTTGAAGGCCTACTTGTCAAAACCATCATTGCTATCAAAACCAAAAGGAGAGACATTATACATCTACCTGGCTGTCTCAGAAATTGTCGTAAGTGCAGTACTAGTAAGAGAAGAAAAAGGTAAACAATCTACCATTTATTATATAAGTAAAACTCTATTAGACGCAGAGATTAGGTATCCGCATCTAGAAAAATTAGCTTTAGCATTAATAATGGCATCAAGAAAATTGCGTCCTTATTTTCAATGTCATCAAATTACTGTCGTAACTTCATATCCTTTAAGGAATATTTTACATAAACAAGAATTGTCAGGAAGATTAGCCAAATGGGCCATAGAATTAAGTGAGCATGATATAACATATCAACCAAGAACTGCAATTAAGTCACAAATATTGGCCGATTTTATAGCTGACTTTAGTAGTAATATTACTCCTGAAGTAGAGAAGGAGTTACAACTTTTCAATGGTGTAAACCCAGGTCAGTGGACTCTATTTACAGATGGCTCATCTAATATAAAAAGAGCAGGATTACGTATTGTCCTAATATCACCCACGGGTGAAAAGATAAGACACGCAATCAAATACTATCCAATAACTAACAATGAAGCAGAGTACAAGGCTGTTATTGCAGGTTTAGAATTGGCACGAGAGTTGTCAATCGAACAAATCAAAATCAACAGTGATTCTCAACTGGTGGTAAATCAGATACAGGGGGCTTACATCGCTCGAGGAACTCGAATGCAACAATACTTAGAAAAGGTGCAAGAACTTGTGAGACAGTTCAAAATATGGGAAATAACACAGATACCTAGAGAAGAAAATGCTGAAGCAGATGCACTAGCCAACCTCGCAGCAGTTACAGACGTAACCAATAAAGACAACATAATCGTCATACATCTTTTCCATTCGACAGTAAATCACAGCAAGAATGAGGTATCTTTCAATAATCTAACTTGGTATTGGAGAAACGAAATTATTAACTCTTTGCATAATGGTACCGTACCTGAAGACAAAAAGGCAGCTCAAGCGCTCCGCCGCAAAACAACGAGATATTGTTTAGTTCGCAGCACTTTATATCGCAAAATGTTTGGAGGACCCCTAGCTAAGTGCCTCAGATCCAATCAAACAGAGTACGTGATAAAAGAAATTCATGAGGGCCACTGTGGAAATCATGCATGTGCTAGATCTTTGGTAAAAACCTTAATCAGAGCAGGATATTACTGGCCAAAAATGGAAGAAGGCGCGGAAAATTTCATATCAAAATGTGATAAATGTCAACGATTCGCAAATAAAACGCATCAGCCAGCCGAACTGTTGCATTCTATTATGTCACCATGGCCCTTCATGAAATGGGGAATGGACATAGTAGGACCTCTTCCCCCAGCTAAAGGTCAGGTAC
>MDKH01096115.1:0-43234 GCA_005239495.1 Nicotiana undulata | reverse complement strand
GGGGGTTGAGGCGTCTTATGTATATCAACATATCTGAACCGCCTATGTGGGTCCCATAGAGAGCTACTTGGCGCAGCCTCGCTAAAACACGACTCTCTACTCCGACTTCGTATAGACGAACCGTTTAATGCGTTGGAATCTAGACTCATAGATCTTCAATTTGGTAGGTAGATCATCCCCTAATTCCAAGTATATTGGGATAAAATAGCAGTTACATTTGACCTAATTTTCAGCACATTATGAATGTAACTTGTGAAGACCTTTGCCAACTTTTGTTCCACAACTTGTTTTACTTCAAAACGTAGAACGCGAATATCATATGAAAAACATAACTCATAACATTAACTCCTTATCATGTAATGAACCATAGTCTCAACCTAAAGTACATGTTGTAACATTTCAAACTCGTCGACTTTCGACGAATCTTATTTTCTTCAATTGGTTTAGCTTCTAAGCTTTCCAATCCTGTTGGTACTCGTTATTCCAGATCTTAAATATTTGTAACCTCCAAGTTAACATTATTAACTTACTATATATTCCATCAAATATAATCTTATTTTTTAGCTTACTCAATTGACTTACGATGTACTCTCACGTACGAAAACATGGGGTGTAACAAAAGGATGGTGCTACTGCTAGAAAAATTAGAAGTGCAAGGCTGGAAGGACATGGTCCTTCAGATGGATGGTAGATTGGCAAGGAGTGAAATTATTGAGTTTATGGCTAATGCTACAGTGAAGGATGGAAGGGTCACCGGCCTGGTGAAAGGGGTGAAAATTTCTTTCGATGCAAAAGAGCTGGGTGAAATTCTAGGCGTACCTTCTGAAGGGTACAATGACTACACAAAGTGGAAATGGCCAAGCCTAGACACTCTTCATACTGCCCTGACCATCACCAGAAAATTCTGTGATAATGAGGAAGAAAGTGAGCCAAAGGCTGTGTACAAAAGTGAAATGAAGCTCACCCACAAGGTGCTGTTTGAGTTCATCAACTTGTGTGTTCTGCCTAGGCAGGAAATGAGGCACATTTCCAACTTTATGGACTTGGTCTTGATGGAATGCTTGGATAGTGGGAGGAAGATCAACTGGCCTGGATTTATAATCTAGCTCCTCAGTAGGGTTATCAATGGCTCCAAAGCCCATGTCATTCCATATGGCTTCATTCTCACAGTTGTGCTTGCTCATTGTAAGGTTCCCCTGGAGAAGTGGGAGATGGCTACAAGCAAAGATCACTTTGGGGTTAACACTCTGATTGCTTGTGATTATGAGGTCCAGACCACTCCTAATGAACCTGGTTCATCCAAAAAAGTATCAATCAATAGCAAGGTCAGAGCCTTGGTACAGGAAAGTGGGGCAAAGGATATTGAGATAGCAAGGCTTAAGACACAGTTGGATGAGATAGAGTATAAGAAAGATGCTCTCAGAACTGAGCTCGCAAGGGAAAAGGAGAAGAATGATGGAATTCTACATGTTGAAACTTCTCCAAGCCAAAAATTAATCCCCTAGTTCTTCCAAGACTTAAACTCCTAGCCAGTGTAGACCTTTCAGTGACCCAGTTTTGGATTTTTCTTGTTTTTTCATGTTTTCAGTATTTTTATTTCTTTTTGTGGATTGGGGAATAAGAATATCATCTATCAATGAAATTTGCTAGTTTTTTCTCTAACTGCCGATTTATATTTCTTTGATAGTTTAAATTCTTAGCTTGATTGTTGATGATTAATCCATGAATACATTTGAAGTAGCCCCAGTGTCCATGAGTAAGTTTTTAAATCTGGGAACCACACAATTTTTATGCAACCTTTCGATAATCCCAACAGGGGGAAAAAGGTTGTGCTTTGCACTCTGAACAGTGATGTTTATAACCTAATGAACCTGGTCCTTGATGATAAGTGAAAAATGTTCTAACATTGTGTTGATATTGGGCTAAGATGAAACATGACCTAAGCTTATGGAAGCACATATTTTGTCATCATCAAAAAGGGGAAATTTGTTGGCCCAAGCGAAGGATAGTTTTGAAGATTGACAAAGGAACTCAGGCATGAACCAGGTCTATCCCTGGTGTACATAGACACGGGCAGATTCAAGCATGTGGGATGCACGTGAAGGAGATAATCTTAACTTGGCATAATTAATATCTCCTGATCAAAAAGGTTGCATAATTGATAAGGAGAAGGACTCCTTACTCAAAGAGAATATTATCCAAGATAAGGAAGGAGTTAGGAGTTGAGATAAACTAGAACTCTTCCACCAAGGAAGAGTAGCAGTAGAACTCTAGTTATTTCTTTATCTACCAACTCTATATATTGCAAAATATTCCCATTTTACAGTGATGCACAAACACATAAGTTAAACAGGAATTGAGAGCAAAAAAGCAAGGCATTTTGCAAGCAATTCGTGTGAGATTCAAGTGTGCAAGCTTGGAGCTACTTGAACCAGATAGAAGAACCAGTTCCAAGTGTTTGTCCTTTATTCTAGTTCAATTGTTGTAGGTGTTTTCATATTGTACCTTTCAGCTTTATCTAGAGGCATTTATAATAGGTACTTAGTGTATTCAAGTTAGAGTTAACTTGAAGTTGTCGCAACAGTTAGAGGCTGCTTGCTATAAGGGATTAGAGTTAGTCCTAGGTTTACAAAAGTATTTTTGTAAATGTAGTTTTTGGCTCAGTGATTTAGTAAAGAGTTTGGAAAAATCCTACTGGGAAGTAGGCCGTGATTTTTTTATCTTTTAAGCCAGGTGTTTTCCACGTAAAATACTTGTGTTCTTTACTTTCCACATTTACTATTTCAGCAATAGTAGCTTAAGGAACACTAATAAGAACCAGGTCCTTCCATAATCAGTGTAAGCAAAAAATTGGTCACCACACAAATCAACCCCCCCCCCCCTATGTGGTATTGAAGTATAAAAAATCAAATTGCATAGTTCTTCAACAAAGGAGTGATCAACGGAGTTCTTCCTGGAGATCAACCAGTTACAACAAAGTGCTTCTCGGCGTTCTTGGCGCTTAAATACATCACAAGGAGGTCTGCATCGTCCTACATTCGAGAAAGACGTTTCTCAAGCCCTCGGATCACGGAGAATTTTAGAGAGGAGAATCATGGGATACATAGAATTGTACTCACAAATTTTTATCACTAAAATCTATTTTTCTTCATATTATTTTTGTTGAAGTTTATTTTTTGGACTACGAAAATTTGTTGCGAACAAATTTTGGCATGCCTAGTGGGACACATCTTCCCTTCATCTCTCCTTCTTGCAAGTTGAAAACTACGAACTTCAGATCTACTGCTACAATGGCATTCCGCAAGTGTGATGTTTCATGCAAAGATACTACTATTGTCGCATCCGCTGAACTCAGTCATGTTGGCCCAATCACTCGAAGGAAGTTCAAAGCTAGTGGCTTGGATGGATCCGAATACTGCGCCTCCTTATATATGGAAAAGAAGAGAAGATCTCACATGACGTCTGCAACCACAATCTTTGGGAGCAACACCCAATTCTCGCTATTTAAAGAACTTTCTCAAACAGCCTCCAACCTTGGTGAACTTGAGGATCTGGTGGATTCTCCGGTGTCAATGAAAGTTAGCACCTTAATGACCGATGCAACTAACGTGGACAAAAAGTTTGCCCTGATGGAATAGACTATAGAAGTCTTGAAGAAATCTGTTGAAGAAAAAGACCTTCAAATCGCCCAACTCATGAACAAATTGGAGGCCTATGCACCTAGAGATTCAAGTCGTGTCCCTCCTTGTTCACTGTCTTCACCTCGCAAAAAATGGTTGTTGAGGAATCGCTTTCCAAGTTCAGCATTCAGAGGGAACAAGAATCCACATCAATTGCGTTGTTATATGTCCAACAATTGCAAGACATGATAACAAACACCATCAGAGCTCAATATGATGGACCATCACAAAGTTCATTGTACTACTCTAAGCCTTATACTAAGAGGATTGATTGTCTAACTATGCCAACCAATTATCAACCACCAAAGCTGCATCAATTTGATGGTAAAGGAAACCCAAGGCATCATAATGCCCACTTTGTCGAGACTTGTAGCAATGCTAGAATGCATGGTGACCTTTTGGTAGAGAAGTTTGTCCGTTCGCTGAAAGGGAACGCATTTGACTAGTATATTGACTTGGAGCCCGAGTCCATTGACAGTTGGGAGCAACTTGAGAAGGAATTCTTGAATCGTTTTTACAATACCCGAAGAGCTGTAAGCATGATAGAGTTGACATGCACCAAGAAAAGGAAGAACGATCCCGTTGTGGATTACATCAGTCATTAAACGACATTAAGTTTGGACTGCAAGGATCGCCTTTCAAAAATATCTGTTGTGGAGATGTGCATTCAGTGAATGCACTGGGGCCTTTTTTACATCCTACAAGGGATCAAACCGTGAACTTTTGAAGAACTTACAACGCGAGCTCACGACATGAAGTTAATCATTGCAAGATGCATCTCCATTCGCTGATCAGAAGGAGTTCAAGAAAAATGCTGCATCAGAGAACCAAACCAAAGAATCTAAGTCGGTGAAAGAAACTTCTGTGAAAGTCATGAGTAAGCAAAAGGTCAAGGAGGATAAGACCCCGAGTCAATATTTCAAAGAGGAGAAATGTCGTCCAACCTTGAAGGAATTGGAGGCGAAGGTTTATCCATTTCCAGATTCAAATGTACCCACGATCCTTGATGAATTGCTGACCAAGAAAGTCATCGATCTCCCTGAATCAAAAAGGCCTGAGGAAATTGGTAAATTTGGCGATCCGAAATACTGCAAGTTTCATCGTGTCATTAGCCACCCTACAGAGAAATGCTTCGTCCTAAAGGAAAAAAATCATGGCTCTTGTAAGTGAAGTAAAGATCATCATAGACATGGATGAAATAGAAGAAGCAAATCATGAAAGTATCGCGCTCAAGGAAAAAAAGTGTTCAAGGTTGCAGAACACTTCAAGCACTGCCTTCTTACAATTTGGAATTTTCGAGCCCGTTGAAGTTGATCTTCCAGGGAAAACTCTTGAAGGTTCAGTAGAGCTGGACACTCAGTCCAAAAACAAAGACGATGAGGGGTGGAATCTAGTCACTCATAAGAAACGAAGACATCTAGAAGTTTTGAGGCTACCACTTCCTAAGACAAGAGTAAAAATAAGCGATGTGGATAAGCTACAACAACCAAGAATGATCAAATCTTCTATTAGCAAGAAGATTAAC
Source organism: Nicotiana undulata (assembly GCA_005239495.1). Lineage (NCBI taxonomy): Eukaryota > Viridiplantae > Streptophyta > Magnoliopsida > Solanales > Solanaceae > Nicotiana > Nicotiana undulata. The sequence goes on along the minus strand of MDKH01096115.1, from coordinate 38,029 downwards.
GGTGCCTTATCGCAAAGGAAAGCAATGATGAGCTCGCTCCAATGAAAACACAAGAACACCATGATAACGTAAAAGTTGTCACATGTAGTGAAACAATTTCCTTCATAGATAATGACTTGTTGCTGGGGTCTAGACCGCATAACAGACCTTTATTCGTTGTAGGGGCCATTCGGGAACAACATCTCAATCGCTTACTTGTTGATGATGGTTTGGGTGTCAACATCATGCCAAAGATGGTGGTAAAAAAGCTTGGGATCTCTATCGATGAGCTATCAAAAAGTAACCTAACCATCCAAGGTTTCAACCAAGGAGGACAACGAGCCATAGGTATGATCCGCATGGGATTATCCATTGGTGAGATGAAGTCAAACACCATCATTCACGTCATAGATGCTAAAACATCATACAACATATTTCTTATACGTCCTTGGATTCATGAGAATGGAGTGTGATGACGTCCAAATCCACTACTAAAAAGTAAATGGATACGGTCGCATGCAATATAAATACCCAACTATGAGTCGGGATCGAATCCCATAGAGAACAATATGTAGGCGATTAGGAATGTAAGAGAATTATCACTTATTGTGTAACGCCAAAAACTTAGAATTTGGTTGTAAAAATATGTATACCTAAATGCAAAAATGTAAACTAACCTAGAAAGCGAGTAAAATAATCAATGGATACAAGTATGGATGCATCGGAAATTACACTCAAGTAACGATCCAATGTATTTCACGATTTTACAAATATGAGCGAGTTTATGTTAATTAGCCACGGATAATAATTCTCAATTAGCTTCTTCCAAAGACTAACAAGACTTCCTAATTGAATTATCCCTAATACAATTAAGATATTAAGCACACCCAGATATGGCTACAAGTAGTTCTATCCTATTCTTAGGTAGAATCTATAAAATGAGGGTTAAAGCCTCACGTTCTTGTTAATTAATCTTTTCCAACCCAAAATTATCTTTCCCAAAATTAATTCGAAGTAAATGGACGAGTCCTAGGGTTATCTAATCCCTTTGGAAACATTAAAGAACAAGAATAATTAAAGAAACAATAACTCACTTCATAAATAAATAAAAATCATTCAATACATAAGCACAACAAGGTATTTAATCCACACTTTCAACATGAATATCTCCATAAACAAGATTCAAGTGTTGGATAAAATACTACACACTTAGATATACAATACAAATCAAGGAAATGAAGAAATGAATATAAATGGGTACGAAATCCTCAACCACAAGCTTCAAATCTTCAAGACCCAAGTGTGTGTGCAAACCCTAGCTTCCAAAACTTGTTCTTCTCTAGTGTATCTACTGAACATTAAGCAAACGATCTGTTCTAAGATGTAAAAGTTATCCAAAATATTAGCTAGGTCGAGTATTAAATGGTTTGGGGATCAAAAACATGAAATTCCTTTTCTGCCCAGAACTACCCAGAAATATGTGAATCGCGATCGCGTAAATGGGTTTGCCATCGCGTAGAATACTGTTGAAGACCAGCGTGATCGCAGAAAGAATCTTGCGTTCGCGTAGAGTATTTCAGGGGTAGTGACCAATTTCTTCATCGCGTTCGCATAATCATCATTGTGATCGCGTAGAATATTTTCCCAGCCTTATGCGATCGCATGCCAATGTTTGCAATCACGAAGAGTACTTGGCAGCAGTCATTTTTCACCATTTTTGCACATTTTGACTTGGTTTCTTCAGTTTCTTCTCCAAATTATATTATACCTGAAATTTGCCAATAAACCTCAGAAAAAGCCTTAGTTTCTCAACAAAATCATACAAAAGCCTAAGTATTAAGAGGAGATTAGTTGGTAAAATACCAGCTTATCAGACCACCAAACTTAAACTATTGCTTTTCCTCAAGCAATTTAAAAACTAAGAACATCCTTCAATAAAATCATCACTTAAGCTCAATGGCATACTGAATATCATTCAAGTCAAAAAGGTTCAACTCACGCACAATCGAATGACTTCGGTTGGTACCAACAACTAATCCAAGGCATATGAATCACCAACTTTTCACACATTTTATTTCAATTCAAGTGCTCAAAAAATACATTAATCAAAGTAGCAACCAAGTCATGACACTAAAGATTCAAAATTTGCCTCTCTATCACAATTGTCTTCCCTCGCTCATTCCTCCTAACTGAAAATGGGATTAAATTTACAACTCGAATCTCATGTGCCTTAAGAGAGAATCCCAAACTCATAAATTGCAATTCAAAACATAAATGGGAAGTCAAATGGAAAGAATTATCTCTATCTCTCTCTCTCTCTCTCTCTCTCTCTCTCTCTCTCTCTCTCTCTATCAAAGATATTCAAATGCACAAGAGTAGTACCATACGCTTGCCCTTCATGTATTTCTCCACTAATGTAGACACACTTGGTTCAAAATCATTTAGGACTTAAAAGGGTTGTAGTTTAGGATTTTGGTTAAGGTAGGGCACAATCTGGTAAGAGTGACCCAAAACCTCTCTAAGCACTACAATTTTTAAACGCTCAAAGTCCACTTCCTTCAAGAACTTTTCCACCCTTTCTTCCTTTTTTTTATATCACCTAGTCTTCCATTAATTCACAATTCCTTATTTTTCATTTTTTTTGTAACACCTTTCACCTTTTAAGAAACTTCCACCTCACAGCTTTTCCAACCTTCACCCCCAAACTTAGGCTTTTAGCCTATATTCATACTTCAAAATAATTAGGGAGGTATAGTGCCACAAGAAAATCAATAAGATGATATCTTGTAACATGGTTTCCAAAGAAAAAGTTTAAAGTCTCAAAAGGGTTGACTAGGGAAAATATGTACGGGTAGGAAATTTAGGCACAGTAACGGTCCAAGGAAGGCCTAATGTCATTTTCCAAACCAAGTTAGTCTAGGATTTCACCTTGAAGCACATTCCTGGCAAGTTCTAGACTACAAATGATGCAAAAGAACTTCACAATTAAATCTCACCACACATGGCACATGAAAACTCAAGTGGAATGCAAATTCAAAATCCAATTGAAACCAATGAATCTTAAGGAAGTCACATGTAGCCTAAGAAGCTATTAAGTGAATCAAAGAGACAAAAATAGAATTTAAAAGCCACAACAAGGAATATTAGTTTAATCAATTTTTTTATTTTAAAGATCAGAAACTTCATATGCCAAAGTTTAAATTATATTGGTACCAAACGAGTCACACGTTGGTTTATGGACACAAGATCACACCCCGAAGACCAATTTATTCACAACTAGCTACTAAACTAACTAAAAAAAAATATTTACTTTCTAAAAAAATCTAAACAAGACTAATCCCTTAAGAAAGTTGCAACGCCATCCATCATAGGAAAAAGTCACCCGGTTCAACACACATAAATTCCTAGGAAAAGAACCGCGGTATAAAGAAAAACCAAGGAGTTTCATTAATACTACTATGAAGAATTAAAACTAAACAAGAAATGTTATTGCTAACATGCTAAAATTAAACTACAAAACATTACTAATAGACTACAAATGTCAACTAATCTACACAAGTTCACAAAAAAAAATATTTCATGTTCCACACACATCCATCATATAGGAGCCACCGCCAACCTAAAGTATTGCATTGTCCCCAATGCAACTATACAAAACAAGCCAAAATGAAAGAGGTTCTCCCTGAATGGAATCACTCAGAGCTGGAGGTACTAGCGACTGAAAGCTCCAAGTCATCCTCGTCAGCATCATCTGGTCCACAAAACTTCCTCAAGGTGCTCATTGTCTTTGTTAGGAATTTTCTTTTCTTCTTTTCATGATCTATTTGCTTCCGCTGCCTCTGCTATATATCTCCTAACTTGTCTTTGATGGCTTGTTGCTCCTTGGAAAGATCGGACAAAGTCGGAGCCTTTCCTTGGCCTGTTGAACCTGCAGATGTGCCCTCTTCGGATGGTCCATAAGGAAGACCAGCTACAAGCTGGTGAACCTGCGTCTCCATGCCATAGACCTGACGAGAGATATACCTGAGAGTGAGAGGTGCCTGCTCAAGTGGTGTGATAGCAGTGCAAGTTCCAGTGACATCTGCGGGAGCATCAAGTGTCTTAGTGATGGTATCAGTGAACTGGCCAAAGGAGGGAGATGCTACATCAATCTTCCTTTTCTTCTGTGCATTCCATGTTCCCTTTCTCAGCAGTGGGTGGATGAGCTTCTCTGGGTTCTTTTCCTTCTCTGTAGGCCTCTTCTTCACCCCTGCTTCATAGCATAAATGGGTGATCAGGGATGAGAAGAACAAGCTCTTTTTCCTCTCTATAGCAACCTCTGCGATCTCATCAGCAATAAGTTGTCCCACATTCACTGGTATGACCTCCATGATAGCGCAGATCACTCTTGCCTTCTCAAGTGTCACCTCTATCTTTTTTTGTGAAGGCGTGACTCAAGCATAGATAATGGAGAGCCAAGTCTTGTCCCATGCAGTGAACTCTGAAGAATCGATCCCAGAGTGATTTTTTATCTAGTTTGGCATCTTCCCATCATGCAAATGATCTACAAACCACTGTGTACCCAACTCTTGAGCTCGATCCCTGTACACTTGATTGTTGGCATTGGGAAGATTGTAATGCGCATTGATCAGCTTTGGACTAAAACGGACTTGTTTGCCTCTGACAGTAGCCATTAACTCATTATTGAAGTCCCGTCTCCATGGAATTTGCATAAAATTCTCTGATCACTTCATGATTGGCTGGTCTTGGCTCTTCCGCAAAGCAAATCCATCCACTTGATACTAATCTTCCATGGAACTCGGGCCATCGACCTTCAAGGACGGTTAAGAGGATGCCTCTTTCCCTAATCATGCTTTTAGACAGTTGTTTTTCGTAGCGTTGGGAACATCTTAAGGATGAGAATATGTCCCGATCGAAATACTCCTCTTAGGCAACTTGTTCGATGTATTGTTGAACATTTTCAATTGGTGCCGAATCCATTTTAGAGCTCAAAGTACCTACAAAAAAGAGTATATATGTCAAGTACCTATATGGACATTTAAAGCACTACATTAAGAGGTATTTAGGCCAAAGAAACAGGTTAAAAGGCATCAGGATCAGAAATGGTAAACACACTGGTTTACTGCCTGGGCATCAGTGAATCGCGATCGCAAAGAATGTCACGCGATCGCGAAGAGCAAAAGGTAGTGAAGTTACGCGATCGCGGAACAGTTCACGCGATCGCGAAGAACAAAAAAAATTCACTGCTGATAAAGCTACACGATCGTGATGTGAAATTATGGTCCTCAGCAAGATTAGACCTATGCGATCATGGAATGGGGCATCGCGATCGCGAGGGTCTTCTTCCTCGCCCAATAACTGTTCGTTTTGGGCATTCCATCAAATAAGTGGTGTGCTCCATTTACCTTAGAAAGTTTACACCTTCAACCTAGGGAGATTTACCCCAAAATTTCTCAGTATATCACTCACACTCTAAACCAAACTCTCACAGCAAGCAAGCACACAAGGCAACCACAATTTCATTTGACAAAGAAAACAAAAATTCAAGCCCTAAAATTTCAAAAAATGGGGCTGCCTTTCCACTAGTTTACCATAAGAATTGAAAAAAACATAGAGTTAAGGGAGAAGTCGACGTACCTTGAGGATGATCAAGGACTGATGCAATAGAATTGAAGCAAGAATGATTTGGGACTGTTTCAGGGGTTAGGGGAGCAAGAGAGTCTCTCGTCCATGGTTTTGGGTGAAAATGGGCGTGTGTAATTTCCTTCCAATGTTTTGAACTAAGAACATACATGTTGACCGTGATCGCGAGCAGAAGACTGCGGTCGCATAAAGAAATTTTTCCAAATGGTCGCGATCGCGACACTTTTTCAGCGATCGCGTAGGGTTAGAGAATTTTTATTCTCCACGAACGCGTGCTTTTTCCTGCGATCGACCAACTCTGCAATTTTTCTGTAGCTACTGGTTTGGACTGCCCGGACCATGCAACCTGCTCAAATCAACTCCAAAAAATGTGAAACTTGGCAAATTAGTTCAAAATAATATACTAAGCTATTCTAAAAAAGAAATTTTCAAAAATGATTAAATTTTTTGAAAACGATGGGTTGCCTCCCACGAAGCGCCACATTTAACGTTGTGGCACGACGCAAGTCAACTTTACCACTTTACTTGCCACTTGGACGATATAAACTGGGCACCTTGCTTGGAATCAATCTTGTGACCACGAGCGGTGGGGGGTGGTAAGTCGATGACCAAGCCAAGCATTAATCTCTTCATTTTGCACTTCTTGGCTTTCATGTGAGGAATGCCATTCTTATTTCTTGTTCCCTCAAATTGTAGAATGTATGGTATTAATCTTTCCTCCTCGCAATCCTTCATTGATTCGTGTAGTTCAACTCCTGTATCACCACACAATTCCAATGTTGAAAAATGCTTGAAATGTGACATCAAACCTCCCAATTTCAATTCTTTCCGGAATTTGACATCCCCTTTTCCCCCGGACTAGAGTCAATCTCAACAATATTTTTAATCACCCCGGTTAACTCTAATTTCATATTTTTCTTGGCATCACTAATACTCATGGAGTCGGTTGCGTTGTTCAATTCATGATTCCTCAAAGTAAAGCTCACTTTCTTCCTCAGAATTGGACTCTCCTTGACTTCCTTCCACACTTTCAAATTGATAGGCATAATGAGCCTCAATCAATGCTTTCATTGGATCCTCCAAAGTGCGGATATGCTTATCATTTTGAGTCATACCTTGTTTCAAGTCCTCGAGTACAAAGTTTTGCTTCTCCTCATTTTCAAGAATGGTCTCCAACATGAGCATCATCTTCTCATTTTAAGAATTTGAGAGTTCTTCTTGGTTTTGATCAAGTGCCAAGGAATGATTTCCGACTTCAACCTCTAAGGAAGGTTCTTGGCTATCACTCACTTCCGAGGCTTTTTGGACCTTTAATGCTTCAAGCATTTCTTCCATTTGTGAGTGCAACCTTTCAAGTGCCAAATCATTTTGGAGACTATTTTCCAAAAGCTCCTCCAAGGCATTTTGCTCTTTGTTTCATCTTTCAAGTAGGCATTCTAACATGAGCTTATTGAACTCTCCATTTTGGCCATGCTCAACTTCTTCCACTTCCTCATCCCTAAATTTTTCATCACAAAAAGTAGCATCATCGTAGCGGGGGCTTGGGGAAGGGACGGACAAATAAGCACAATCATACCAATGACCATTTTGACGACCACACTTATCACAAATACTCCACTCATAGGTTTGAGATTGTACGAACAATCCACGCCAGGGAGAATTTAAATAATTTTGCCACGAGTGTGGTCCTCCACAATAAGGACAAGGGTCATCAAAGTATGAACAACTTCCATCCCACCAATTTTCATTATATGATGCCATATTTTTTTTATATCAAAAACTAAGAAAATAAACAAGTAACAAACAAGAAAAATAGACCAAGGTAAGAAAAATAAATACACAAATATTCACAAGTTTGGACCAAAGAACTTACGCTTATTTCTCAAACAACCTAAATTTTGTCAAATTGTTCCTCGGCAACGGCGCCAATTTTGATGACGTCCAAACCCACTACTAAAAAGTAAATGGACACGTCGCATGCAATATAAATACCCAACTATGAGTCGGGGTCGAATCCCACAGAGAACAATATGTAGGCGATTAAGAATGTAAGAGAATTATCACTTATTGTGAAATGCCAAACAATTAGAATTTGGTTGTAAAAATATTTATACATAGATGCAAAACTGTAAACTAACCTAGAAAGCGAGTAAAATGATTAATGGATACAAGTATGGATGCATCGGGAATTACACTCAAGTAACGATACGATGTATTTCATGATTTTACAAATATGAGCGAGTTTATGTTAATTAGCCACGGATAATAATTCTCAATTAGCTTCTTCCAAAGACTAACAAGACTTCCTAATTGAATTATCCCTAACACAATTAAGAGATTAAGCACACTCAGATATGGCTACAAGTAGTTCAATCCTATTCCTAGGTAGAATCTATAAAATGAAGGTTAAAGCCTTGAGTTCTTGTTAATTAATCTTTCCCAACCCCAAATTATCTTTCAAAAAATTAGTTCGAAGTAAATGGGCGAGTCCTAGGGTTAGCTAATCCCTTTGGAAACATTAAGGAACAAGAATAATTAAATAAATAATAACTCACTTCATAAATAAATAAAAATCATTCAATACATAAGCACAACAAGGTATTTAATCCACACTTTAAACATGAATATCTCCATAAACAAGATTCAAGTGTTGGATAAAATAATACACACTTAGATATACAATAGAAATCAAGGAAATGAAGAAATGAATATAAATGGGTAAGAAATCCTCAACCACAAGCTTCAAATCTTCAAGACCCAAGTGTGTGTGCACACCCTAGCTTCCAAAACTTGTTCTTCTCTAGTGTATCTACTGAAAATTAAGCAAAAGATCTGTTCTAAGATGTAAACGTTATCCAATATATCACCTAGGTCGAGTATTAAATGGTTTGGGGATCAAAAACGTGAAATTCCTTTTCTTCCCAGAACTGCCCAGAAATATGTGAATCGCGATCTCGTAAATGGGTTTGCAATCGCGTAGAATAATGTTGAAGACCAACACGATCACAGAAGGAATCCTGCGTTCGCGTAGAGTATTTCAGGGGTAGTGACCAATTTCTTCATCGCGTTCGCATAATCATCATTGCGATCGCGTAGAATATTTTCCCAGCCTTATGCGATCGCGTGCCAATGTTTGTGATTGCGAAGAGTACCTGGCAGCAGTCATTTTTCACCATTTTTGCACATTTTGACTTGGTTTCTTCCGTTTCTTCTCCAAATCATATTATTCCTTAAATATGCCAATAAACCTCAGAAAAAGCCTTAGTTTCTCAACAAAATCATACAAAAGCCTAAGTATTAAGAGGAGATTACTTGATAAAATACCAATTTATCAGAGTGGTATCGTATACTTTGCATCAATGTTTGAAGTACATAAGGGATGGAGAGATAGTCAAAATTGGTGTAGACATCAATCCTTTCACTAAGACGGGTCATACTTTGCAGATGCAAAATTCTACCTAGATTCTTGTGAACCGAGTGTGGAGAAACCATCATCAGTCGACGAAGCTGATGTCAAGTCAAAAGAAGAAAATGAGGCTCGACTACCACCAAGATGCCTAAGAAGCGAACTGAAGAAGTCTCCATTAAGTTGTCATCATCTGAAGGTGACATACAGACAAAGACTGATAAGGAGCATCTAGTTTATCGCTATGTTCCACATGAGCGTCAAAATAAAGGGAAAACTTTGCTACAGGAATGTACTCCATAGAAGAAAATGAGTCACAAAGATATCCAACATTTGAAGGAGCATATGATTGTCCCAGTTGCACAAATCCCATACGTGACTTATGAGTATACTAAAGGCAATCTCCAAGATGATAAAATAAAAGAGCGCTATGATCCTAAGGACTTCATACTACTTGAAAAGTTTAGTTGTGACTTCTTCAATCCATCAAGACTAGGAGAACTCAAAGTCAAAGTCACTGGTGAAAAGATACACGGGCTTAATGAGTCCCAAATGATGTTGAGAAAGCAAGGGCACTACGTCGCCACTCCAAAGTTTTGGTTGGGACTCAGTTTGGCAGAGCCTCTTCGAATTTCATCTAAGAGAAGAAAATAGATAGCTTCATCACAACACACCTCAGTAAAGGAGATGAAGGAATTTAAGGTCAAGAAAATAAAACAACGGCTTCAGTGTTTGATCGCATTGGAGGCTCAACCCCTCAGGTCTCCGTATATTAAAGGCTAAGTCGCAAAGGTGAATATATATCTTCCAAACGTCTAAAGGAAGTTTCCACTACCTCAAAGACCTCTGTCTTTTGTATCCCGGGAACAACAAGGAAGTCACCATCTAGAAACATACTGTAAAAACATAAGGAGGAAGGCCATGAGGAGTGGGATCATTTTGAAGTTGTTACTGACAAAGAAATCTGTAGTGCTTTCCCATCACGTATGAAGAGGAAGTCTATTTTGTCAATATCCATGAATGGTCCACTGAAGGTGAATAGGAGAACCATTGTTTACACTTGCCAGCCTCGAAAAGAAGCAGATAAACAGAAAGAAGCCATGTCGACCATCCAAGGAAGTTGAAGAGAAAAGTCAGACTTTGTGGAAACATCTTATAACATCATCGTGGAAGATATCCTATGCCTTGACGTTGATGATGAAGTCCACGAGGCTCCCCCTAAACTAGAAGATGGTGGTCAATCAACTGTGGATAAGCTTAAGGAACTCAATTTAGGCACTCCGAAAGATCCACACCCAACCTTCATTAGTGTGTTTTTTACGCCTCAGGAGGAGGAGGAATACTCCAAGTTATTGACCGAGTACAAATATGTCTTCGCTTGGTCGTATAAATAAATGCCCGGTCTTGGTCATAAGGTAGTAGTTCATCATTTAGGGATCAAACCTAGAGCATGCCCTATGAAGCAGTCACAACGCATGTTTCGACCCGAGCTAGTACCACAAATTGAAGTCGAAGTCAACAAGCTCATCGAGGCGGGATTTATTCGAGAGGTGAAGTACCCATCATGGATATTGAATATTGTATTTATGAAGAAGAAGAAGAAGAAGAAGAAGAAGAAGAAGAAGAAGAAGAAGAAGAATAAGAAGAAGAAGAAGAAGAAGAAGAAGAAGAATGGTCAAATACGTGTTTGTGTTGACTTTCAAGGCCTAAACAATGCATGTCCAAAAGATGACTTTTCGCTACCAATTATTGTACTCATGGTTGATGCTACAATAGTGTATGAAGCTATGTAATTCATGGATGGGTCCTCCGGATACAATAAAATCAGAATGTCTCCAAAAGATGAAGAGTGTAATGCTTTTCGAACTCCAAAAGGGATATACTGCTACAAAGTGATGCCCTTCGGTCTGAAGAATGCTGGTGCCACCTACCAACGCACGATGCAAAACATCTTTGAAGACATGCTTCATCAGAGGGTTGAATGAAACGTTGATGATTTACTTGTGAAGACAAAGAGTAGGCGTTACCACCTTGAAGACCTTCGAATTGTTTTTGAAAGGTTAAGAAAATTCGACCTAAAGATGAATCAACTCAAGTGTGCATTTGGAGTTACCTTAGGAAAGTTTCTTGGCTTCATTGTGTGTCATCGTGGAATTGAAGTTGATCCCGAAAATATTGACGCCATTCAGAAAATGCCCGAGCCAAGGAATTAGAGGGAGCTTCGAAGTCTACAGGGAAACTTAGCATTCATCCAGAGGTTCATCTCTAATCTAGCCAGACGATGTCAACCTTTCAATCATCTATTCATGAAGGATATCCCTTTTCATTGGGATCAGTCATGTTAAAATATTGTTGTAAGCATCAAAAAATACTTGCTGAATCCACCTGTGTTAGAGGAACCAATACTTGGGAAGTCATTGATACTCTCTCATTGCGGCACAAGAACGCTCACTTGGGGCATTACTTGCTCAAGCGAATGATGAAGGAAAGAAACAAGAAATGTACTACCTCAGTCGAACTGTGATAGGAGTTGAGTTGAACTACACGCCTGTTGAGAAAACATGCTTAGCATTACTTCATGCAATAATGAAACTAAGGCATTATTTTGAAGCATACACCATCAAACTCATCTCTCGAGCAGATCCCATGAAGTTCATGATGGCTCGACCTATTCTTTCTGGATGCCTAGCAATACGGTCCATATTTTTTAACCAATATGAGATCACATACACACCTCAAAAGGGTGTGAAAGGACAAGCACTCGCCGATTTTCTAGCTGACCACCCTCTTTCGGCGGAATGGGAGCTTTCTGATGAGTTTGCAGATTAAGACGTTTTGTTCGTTGAAGAATTTTCACCATGGGCAATGTTCTTTGATTGATCCGCACGTCGGAACGGTGCGTGGGCAGGTGTTGTGTTGGTATCTCCAGATAGACAAATCTTGACATTCTCATTTGTTTTAGGTGAAACGTGTTCCAACAATGCTGCAGAGTATCAAGTTTTGATCATCTGTCTTGAAATGGCATTAAACATGAAAATTCTACAATTTGAGATATACAACAACTCTAAGATGATCATCAACCAACTTTTGGGGATTCACGATGTAAAGAAGGAAGAACGTTTTCCATACTACAAATATGCTTCTTGTTTACTCGGAAAATTCGACCAAGTGTTCTTATACCACGTCCCAATAGAAGAAAATTGCATGGCTGATGCTTTGGCTAACTTGGTCACGACGGTGGCACTTGGAGAGAATGAGTCAACAAAGGTACATGTGTGTCATTTATGGGTCTTTCCTAGACTTCTTGATCTTCAAATCAACGAAAGTCATCATACGTCCGTTCGGGTGATTGAATAAGAGGATTGGAGGCAACCATTTATAAAGTACCTTGAACATGGAAAGTTACCCGAGGATTCACGACAAAGAACAGACATCTATCGAAGGGCACCACGATTCATCTTCTACAATGGGACATTATTTCGCCGCTCTTTTGAAGGACTATTCTTGCGATGTCTTGACAAAGAAGAAGCCCGCCAAGCGATGGAGGAAGCACATTCTAGCTCATGTGGAGCATACAATCTGGTCCCAAGCTCCATTTCCACATCAAGAGGATGGGCTACTATTGGATGATAATGGCGAAGCATTGCATGGATCATGCTACAAGATGTCAAGCGTGTCAATTTCATGCCAACAACATCCAATAACCTCTAGAGCCTATTGATGTTGTTGGAACGCTTCCAAAGTCATCAAATGGATGGATGTACATATTGGCCGCTACAGACTACTCCTACAGATGGGCTGAAGTTTTTCCACTCAAGGAGGTGAAAAAGGAGATTGTTATTGATTTTATCAAGCCATGTACAATTTTTAGGTACGGCATACCAAGATACATAATCAACAATAATGGAACGCCATTTGATAACAAGCTCGTGAAGAGTCTGTGCGAGAAGTTCGGTTTCAACCAAATCAGTCTTCAATTTATAATGCACCCGCCAACGGCCTTGCTGAAGCTTTTAGCAAGACGCTTGGTTACCTTTTGAAGAAAGTGGTTGCAAAGAACAAGATATACTGGCATGAGATAATTGGTGTAGCTTTGTGGGCATATCGAACAACCTTCAGAGCTTCTACACAAACAACTCCTTACTCTTTGGTATATGGCGTAGAATCAGTCCTTCCGTTGGAGCAACAAATTCCATCATTGCGGATTGCAATTCAAGAAGGACTCACGTCTAAAGAGAATTCTCAACTTCTCCTAGAAGATTTAGAGGCATTGGATGAGAAAAGATTGCACGCGCAACAAAAATTGGAGTGCTATCAATCTCGACAAGCTAGAGCCTTCAACAAGAAAGTGTGGCCATGATCGTTCCAAGTGGGAGACTTAGTCCTAGATGTTCGACGACCCATAATCCTCAACAAACGCATAGTTGACAAGTTTACCTCAAAATGGGATGGGCCATATGTTGTGAAGGAAGCCTATTCAAGTGGCGCGTACAAAATTGTTCATAAAGATGGTCTCAGAGTTAGTCCAATCAATGGCAAATTTCTGAAGTAGTACTTCCCATAAATGTCAGCTACACTCCTCGACATACGAGCCTAAACTGCAAGTCATGACGTTTCTTGATGTACGATCCTAAACGGCAAGTTATGACACTCCTCGACGTACAAACCTAAACTGCAAGTCATGACGCTCCTCCTTGATGCATGAGCATAAACTGCACGATGCTACACTCTTGGCCCGCATGAGTCTAAACTGTGTACGAAAAAAAATCCTGCTAGGTTGAAACCTCGAAAGATGCAGCCTAAGCAAAAATCAAGACAAAAAAAAGTCTGCTAGGTTGAAAACCCCGCGAGAGGCGACCTAGGCAAAAATTAGGACATAAAAAAAATTCATCACTTTGAAATACGTTATAACTTGATCCTCTTCACCAAGGTACATAGGCAGCTTAGAATTTCATTCTATGTTCAATCACTTAAGTTTAAAAAGAAAAGGTTTGGCTTATGGGATCATCACATTAAATCTTTCAACTATGGAGACATATATAAATGTGAGGAAAAAGACAATTCGCGTTGAAGTGTAAAAGATATTTTATTGGTTCAATCTTATAAAAGTGTATACATCCAAAATATGGAGACGAAAAGTTTGACATCATCCTATGCAAAAGCCTAAGTAATGAAAATGATGTAAACTAGGCTTTGTTGATGGCGTCTTGTAACGACCCGACCGGTCGTTTTGTGTATTAGGACACCGTTCCCCTAAATGAGACTATCCATAGCGGCTTCTTCTGATATATGACTTGCGGGTGGTTCGAGATTTGGAAGTGTTTAGAGTGTTATAGGAACACTTGGTTCCTTAAGGGTGGCCTTTTTGCCCAAGTTTGACTTCGGTCAACATTTTTAGCAAACGACCTCGGAATCGAGTTCCGACAGTTTTAGTAGCTTCGTATGGTAATTTCGGACTTGGACGTATGTTCGAGGCGGCTTTTTGATGACCCGGGAGAATTTCGGCGTCTAATACAGAAATAAGAATTTCCTAAATTTAGAAATTTGGTTTGGAACGTGATTTTATGTTATCGTGGTCTGAACGGAATTTCGAGACTGGTAATAGTTCTGTTATGTCATTTATGACTTGCCTGCAAAATTTGGTATCATTCCGAGTAGTATAGGTCGGTCCGGTGCATGGTTATGGAAATCAAGAACTTGAAGTTCTTAAGTTATGATTCTAGGGGTTTTGGGGTGTGATTTTGAGTTTTAGCATGGTTTTGAGTGTTTCGAAGGCTCGAGCGAGTCTGTATTATAATTTGGGACTTGTTGGTATATTTGAACGGTAGCTCGGGTGGGCCCAGGTGACTCTCGGGCACCAATCGGGGCTAAAAACCAGCTGGTGCACCTGATCTGGTGTGACCGCAGGTGCGGTTGCCCAGTCGCAGGTGCGGGACCGCTTCTGCAATCCCAAGCATCGCAGGTGCGGCCCCAGGTGAGGCCCTCCTTTCTCGCAGGTGCGGACAAAGGTCCGCAGGAGCGGAACCGCAGGTGCGGTCATCCCTCCGCAAGTGTGACCCCAGCCCCACTCGTCCAGCTCGCAGGCGCGAGACTGCAGGTGCGGTCCTCGAGCTGCAGGTGCGGAATCATTGTAGGCCAGGCAGTGTGTTTTCATTTGAAACTCGGGATTTTACCCATTTCTTTCATTCTTCACCTCCATTAAATACTTGGGAACTTAGGGAAAGAGGTTCCACGACCTAGATGCTGATAAGATAAGTTAATTCCCCCCTAATACTAGTTTAATGCATGAATTACTAGTTAAGTTAACTACTAAATTGGTGAAAAATAAAGATTTGGGTAGTAACTTAGGGTTCTTGAGCAATTTGATTAATTTTCCCATTAATATCTATGAACTCAAGTAGAAATCATATATTAACGATCCTTAGGCTATGGGTGAGTGATCCCTTCGAGAATTTTTTGAATTCGACCGTGCGGGCCTGGGGTTGAATTTTTGGAATCCTTCAAGAATGTTGAATTCATTGAATGAATAGGATAATTTCCCTACTTTGAGCATGAATTGATATAATTCTATAACATTTGGCTAGTGACGAGTCCTCGGGTGTAGAGTTCAGAGTTTCGGGCGCATTCTTGGTCCGAGAGGTAGATTCGACACAAGGTGAGTCTCCTTTCTAACCTCGTAAGAGGGAATTGTCCCCATAGGTGGTTTGTATGCTACTTATAATTGTTTTGGGGGCTACGTACGTACAAAGTGACGAGAGTCCGTACGTAGCGGCTATTATTGTTACGTCCGGGTAGCTAGGCCCACATCATGCTTTATATTCTTCCTTGTAATGAATTATATGTTATTAATTCCTGATGTATAAGTACGATTCCTTGAGATTTATGAAATTTGATAAATTGGAAGAAAAATGATTATGGAAAGGAAATGTTAGTGTTATTGTGTGTGCATGTGACCGCTTCGCAATTTACATTCCGCGAGCGGAGTGTGATTTCCCCCACTCTCATGGGAGCGGGCCGTACGCCATGGCGGATTGAAAGGTGCAATTATGGTTCGGGCCAATCGACCCTCGGCAGTGCACAGATGAGATTATACTATGGTAAGAATGCACTTATGGGACAGGTCCTTCGATCCTCGGCAGTGCATAGATATTATTCTTCTGACTCCGGCCAGTTGTCTTAATCCTATGTGCGCATGAGTACTTGGTACTGTTTTTGTGGTTATTGACTTGACATATATTTGGGGGAAAAGAAAGCCGAAATTGTTATTTACTTTCAGTATTTACTTGGATTCATGTGCTTTATACGTACTTGTTGTTCACTGTCTTACATGCCTACTGTTTGTTTTATTATACCCTGTTATATTATACTGTTGGACCTTAGTGAGTGTCAAGTCGACCTCTCGTCACTACTTCTTCGAGATTAGACGGGATACTTACTGGGTACATATTTATTTATGTACTTATGATACGCTTCTGTACTTAATTGTACAGGTCCTGAGGCTGGTGCATCTGGTTACCATACCGGAGATATATTCTGATATAGTGGACTTGACTTTATGGTGATCTGCTTCTCCTGACGATCCTCAGCAGCGCCATGGAGTTCTTTTGCTTATTTTCCCGTCTACTTATTTCAGACAGTGGGAATTGTATATTTTTATCTTTGGGATATCCAGTTAGTATGCCCGTGGTACTCGTGACACTAGTTCCTGGCACACACGTAGTAGTTACCATGGATTATAACTGTATATATTTTTTACTCACGCCTCTTACGACTACTTTTGGATTTAAAATTGGTTAATTATCTGCTCAATATTGTGTTTCAAACCTCATAATTTGGTATATGATGAAATATTTAATCAAATAAGAAAGAAACCTTGGTTAGATAAGTGTTGGCTTGCCTGACCCCGTTGTTGGGCGCCATCACGACCTGAGTTAGGATTTTGGGTCGTGACAACATGGTATCAGAGCCCTAGGTTCACGTAAGTCTCACGAGTCACGGTTAAACCCAGTAGAGTATTGCGGATCGGTACGGAGACGTCTGTACTTATCATTAGGAGGCTATAAGGTGTTAGGAAACCTCTCTTTATTCATATTCTATCGTGCAATCGATGATGTACTAAAGCTCATTCTTCTAATCTCTCACAGATGGTGAGGACGCGTGTTTCTGATGTTCGTAACCTGAGAGATGTCGCTACCCCCGCCGTTAGAGGCCGTGGAAGAGGCCGGGGGAGGGCACCGGCCCGAGGTAGGGGACGAGGGCATCCCAGAGCGATCCCAGTTGCACCACCAGAGGATCCTATCATAGAGGAGAAGGACGAGGTGCCTCTAGTAGATCCTTCTCCAGTGAACTTCATGACGGCGCCCGACTTCCAGGAGGTCATGGGTCGTATGATGAGGTTTATGGACACCATGTCCCAGGCCGGTTTATTTCCATCAGACCCTGCCACTTCTCAGGCAGGAGGGGGATCCCAGACCCCTACCGCCCAGGCCGTAGGACAAGCAGCAGCAGTTCATCATACCGTGAGTACACTGCTCGTGGGTGGTATCCAACCTGTAGTAGCAACACAGGGGGCCAAGTCAGCTGCGGACGGTGATCCGCAGAAGTTATAGGACAGATGGACTCGATTGCGCCCTCCCGTCTTCGGGGGAGAGCGAGGCGAGGATGCAAAGGACTTCATTGACAGGTGCAGGGACAGATTGCACAACATGAGGATCCTAGCGTCCTATGGAGTGGATTTCACCACATTTCAGTTAGAGGGCGGAGCTCGCCGGTGGTGGCAGTCCTATATTCTCAGCAGGCCAACAGATTCTCCTTCTGTCACTTGGGAGCAGTTCACGTAGATGTTTCTGGATAGATATATTCCACCCTCTGAGAGGGAAGAGCTGCGGTGTCAGTTTGAGTAGCTAGAGCAGGGGCAGATGTCAGTGACAGATTATGAGGCCAGATTTTCAGAGTTGTCACGCCATGCACTTATGATACTACCCACTGATTCTTAGAGGGTGCGAAGATTAGTGGCTGGGTTGCACCCATGTATTAGAGCCACCATGGCCCGAGAGGTGGAGATGGGTACCCCTTACCAGCTCGTAGTAGAGATTTCTCGCAGGATCGAGGGTTATCAGTCGAGGAGCAAGGAGCAGGGTCAGCAGGACAAGAGGGCTAGGTTCTCCGGAGATTTCTGAGGTACCCCAGCTAGAGGAAGGGGTCAGTTCAGCAGTAGTCAGCCCAGCAGGCCTTCCTATTCAGTACCTCTACCACCTCCCCGGGGTGTTCCAGCGAGGGCTCATTTCAGCGCTATGCCAGAGCGTTCCTACCGTCCTCCAGCCATTCAGAGTCCACCCAGTGGTTATTCCAGTCAGCAGAGATCCTCCAGCCCCTACTTCAGTGCTATGCCAGAGGGTGCACATCGCTCTCCGGCCATTCAGGGTTCTTCTTCGGGGCAGCAGGCTATGGTACCTAGAGGTTGCTATAAGTGTGGGGATCTAGGTCATATGCAGAGACATTGTCCCAGGATTCGGGGCAAGGCAGTACAGCAGGGTTATCAGCCTATGGATCCAGCACCAGCAGGCCGGCCACCTAGAGGTGGAGGACAGGTCTGCAGGGGTCTTCATAGAGGTGGAGGTCGGTTAGGGGGAGATCAGTCAGCTCATGTTCACTCCGGTGGGGCTCAGTCTTCCGGTGCTCCAGCCAGATTCTATGCTATACCGGCCATAGCAGATGCAGTGGCCTCAGACGCCGTGATCACAAGTATTATACCAGTATGTGGTAGGGAGGCTTCAGTATTAATTGATCCTGATCCACCTATTCATATATTTCAGCATTATTTGCTCATCTGGATGTTCCTGTAGGCGATTCCGCGGTGGTAGACCGGGTCTACCGGTCTTGTGTGGTTACCTTTTGTGGGTTCGAGACAAGAGCAGACCTTTTATTGCTCGACATGGTTGATTTTGAGGTTATTCTAGGCATGGATTAGCTATCTCCTCATCATGCCGTACTGGATTGCCATGCCAAGACAGTTACTTTAGTCATGCCTGAGTCAACTAGGCTGGAGTAGAGAGGTTCCTCAGTTAGTGCAGCCAGCCGGATTATTTCATTTCTGAAGGCTCGGCATATAGTCGAGAAAGGTTGTCTAGACTATCTTGCTTATGTGCGGGACACCACTGCCGAGTCCCCGACTATTGATTCAGTGCCAGTTGTTCGAGAGTTTGCCGATTTATTTCCTTCAGACCTTCCAGGCATGCCTCCAGATCGAGTCATTGATTTCTGCATTGATTTAGCTCCAGATACTCAGCTTATTTCCATTCCCCCGTACCGTATGGCCCCTAAGGAGTTGAAGGAGTTGAAGGAGAAGCTTGAGGAGTTGTTGGCAAAGGGGTTCATCCGGCCGAGTGTATAGTCGTGGGGTGCTCCAGTCCTATTCGTGAAGAAGAAGGATGGGTCTATGCGGATGTGTATTGATTACCGCCAGTTGAATAAGGTGACCATTAAGAACAAGTATCCTCTGCCGCGCATCGATGATTTGTTTGACCAGTAGCAGGGGCTCGCGTGTTTTTTAAGATTTATTTGAGGTCGGGTTACCATCACTTGAAGATTCGGGCTTCAAACGTTCCGAAGACTTCTTTTGGCACAAGATATGGTCATTATGAGCTCCTGGTGATGTCCTTTGGCTTGACTATTGCCCCAGCGGCATTCATGGACTTGATGAATAAGGTATTCAGGACGTACATTGATTCCTTCTTCATTGTCTTTATTGATGACATCTTGATTTACTCGCAGAGCCTGGGTGAGCATGAGCAGCATCTGAGAGTTGTGCTCCAGACCTTGCGGGAACAGAAGTTATATGTTAAGTTCTCCAAGTGTGAGTTCTGGTTAGATTCTGTGGCATTCTTGGGGCATGTGGTATCCGGAGAGGGTATCAAGGTTGATCCTCAGAAGATTGAGGCAGTTCAGAGTTGACAGCATCCTACTTCAGTTATAGAGATCAGGAAAATTTTTTTGGCCTAGCAGGAAATTATCGCCGATTTGTGGAGGGGTTATCTTCTATTGCAGCTCCATTGACTAGATTGACTCAGAAGAATGCCCTGTTTCGATGGTCCAACGAGTGTGAGGCGAACTTTCAGAAGCTCAAGACAGCATTGACCTCAGCACCAGTTCTGACATTGCCTTCCGATTCTGGGATGTACACCGTGTATTACGACGTTTCACGCGTTGGTTTGGGATGTGTGTTGATGCAAGAAGGGAGAGTTATTGCTTATGCTTCGCGCCAGCTGAAGGTTCATGAGAAGAATTACCCTGTGCACGACTTAGAGTTGGCGGCGATTGTTCATGCTCTGAAAATTTGGAGGAACTACTTGTATGGAGTGTCTTGTGAGGTTTATACAGACCACCGCAGTTTGCAGCACTTATTCAAGCAGAGGGATCTTAATTTGAGGCAGCGTAGATGGCTTGAGTTGTTGAAGGATTATGACATCACCATTCTTTACCACCTGGGCAAGGAGAATGTAGTAGCAGATGCTTTGAGCAGGAAGGCGGAAAGTATGGGTAGTTTGGCTCATATTGTAGCTGAGGAGAGACCTATAGCCTTAGACATTCAGTCCTTGGCTAATTGCCTGGTGAGATTAGACCTTTCAGAGCCTCGTCGAGTTTTAGCACATGTGGTTGCTCAGTCTTAGTTATTGGGGGAGCTTAAGGCTCGGCAGTATGATGATCCGTGTTTGGCAGAGCTACGGGAGACAGTGATCCAGGGCAGGGCCAAGGAGGTTACCATTGGCGAGGCTGCTGTTATGAGACTCCAGGGCCGCTTATGTGTTCCTAATGTTGATGGCCTGAGGGAGAGGATTCTAGAGGAAACACACAGTTCTCGGTATTCTATTCATCCAGGGGCTACGAAGATGTATCGTGATTTGAAGCAGCATTTCTGGTGGAGGTAGATGAAGAAGGATATAGTGGAGTATGTGGCTAAGTGTCTTAATTGCCAGCAGGTGAAGTATGAGAACCAGAGTCTAGGAGGCCTACTTCAGCAGATGCCCATTCCTGAGTGGAAGTGGGAGCGCATCACTATGGACTTCGTGGTTGGGTTGCCTCAGACCTTGCGAAAGGTTGACGTGGTTTGGGTCATTGTGGACAGACTGACCAAATCGGCGTATTTTCATTCCTGTAGCTACTACATATACTTCTGAGAGGCTAGCCCAGATTTACATTCGGGAGATAGTCCGGTTGCACGGTGTGCCAGTGTCCGTTATATCAGATCGAGGTCCTCAGTTTACCTCGCACTTCTAGAGAGCATTGCACAGTGAGATGGGCACTCGATAGATCTCAGCTCAGCATTTCACCCTCAGACTGATGACCAGTCGGAGCGTACAGTTCAGATATTGGAAGATATGCTCAAGGCTTGTGTGACTGACTTCGGAGGTCAGTGGGACCAGTTTTTGCCTTTGACTGAATTTGCGTACAATAATAGTTATCAGTCCAGCATCCAGATGGCTCCATTTGAGGCTTTGTATGATCGGCCATGTCGTTCTCCTATCGGGTGGTTTGAGCCTGGCGAGGCCAAGTTATATGGCACTGATATGGTGCGAGATGCTCTGGAGAGGGTGAAGTTAATTCAGGAGAGGCTCCGCACAGCTCAGCCCAGACGTAAGAGTTATGCGGATCAGAGGGCGCGTGATGTAGCATTTATGGAGGGAGATAAGGTTCTGCTAAAGGTTTCACCGATGAAGGGCATTATGAGATTCGGGAAGAAGGGCAAGCTGAGTCCAAGATTTATAGGTCCTTTTGAGGTGTTGAGGAGAGTCCGAGAGGTTGCTTATGAGCTTGCTTTACCTCCCAGTTTATCAAGAGTTCATCTAGTCTTTCAATTATCCATGCTCCGGAGGTATCCCGCCGACTTCTCTCACGTGGTTGATTTCAGCACTATTCAGTTGGATGGGAAGTTGGGGTACGAGGAGGAGCCAGTTGCTATTATTGATAGGTAGTACCGCAAGTTGAGATCAAAGAGAGTTTCTGCCGTGAAGATCTAGTGGAGGGGCCAACCATTTGAGGAGGCGACTTGGGAGTCCGAGAAGGACATGCGGAGCAGATATCCACATCTTTTCAGCACTTCAGGTACGATTCTAGATCCGTTCGAGGATGAACGTTTGTTTAAGAACGGGACAGTGTAACGACCCGACCGGTCATTTTGCGTATTAGGACACCGTTCCCCTAAATGAGACTATCCATAGCGGCTTCTTGTGATTTATGACTTGCGGGTGGTATGAGATTTGGAAGTGTTTAGAGTGCTATAGGAACACTTGGTTCCTTAAGGGTGGCCTATTTGGCCAAGTTTGACTTCGGTCAACATTTTTAGCAAACGACCTCGGAATCGAGTTCCAATAGTTCTAGTAGCTTCGTATGGTGATTTCGGACTTAGGCGTATGTTTGGGGCGGGTTTTCGATGACCCGGGAGCATTTCGGCACCCAATACAGAAATAAGAATTTCCTTAAGTTTGAAATTTGGTTTGGAACGCAATTTTATGTTATCGAGGTCCAAACAGAATTCCGAGACTAGTAATAGTTCTGTTATGTCATTTATGACTTGCCTGCAAAATTTGGTGTCATTCCGAGTAATATAGGTTGGTCCGGCGCATGGTTATGGAAATCAAGAACTTGAAGTTCTTAAGTTATGATTCTAGGGGTTTTGGGGTGTGATTTTGAGTTTTAGCATTGTTTTGAGTGTTGCGAAGGCTCGAGCGAGTCCGTATTATTATTTGGGACTTGTTGGTATATTTTGATGGGGGCTCGGGTGGGCCCAGGTGCCTCTCGGGCACCAATCGGGGCTAAAAACCAGCTGATGCAACTGCTGGTCCACCTGATCTGGTGTGACCGCAGGTGCGGTTGCCCAGTCGCAGGTGCGGGACCGATCCTGCAGTCCCAAGCATCGCAGGTGAGGCCCTCCTTTCTCGCAGGTGCGGACAAAGGTCCGCAGGAGCGGAACCGCAGGTGCGGTCATCCCTCCGCAAGTGTGACCCCAGCCCCACTCGTCCAGCTCGCAGGCGCGAGACTGCAGGTGCGGTCCTCGAGCTGCAGGTGCGGAATCATTGTAGGCCAGGCAGTGTGTTTTCATTTGAAACTCGGGATTTTACCCATTTCTTTCATTCTTCACCTCCATTAAATACTTGGGAGCTTAGGGAAAGAGGTTCCACGACCTAGCTGCTGATAAGATAAGTTAATTCCCCCCTAATACTAGTTTAATGCATGAATTACTAGTTAAGTTAACTACTAAATTGGTGAAAAATCAAGATTTGGGTAGTAACTTAGGGTTCTTGAGGAATTTGATTAATTTTCCCATTAATCGCTATGAACTCAAGTAGAAATCATATATTAACGATCCTTAGGCTATGGGTGAGTGATCCCTTCGAGAATTTTTGGAATTCGACCGTGCGGGCCCGGGGTTGAATTTTGGAATCCTTCAAGAATGTTGAATTCATTGAATGAATAGGATAATTTCCCTACTTTGAGCATGAATTGATATAATTCTATAACATTTGGCTAGTTACGAGTCCTCGGGTGTAGAGTTCAGAGTTTCGGGCGCATTCTTGGTCCGAGAGGTAGATTCGACACGAGGTGAGTTTCCTTTCTAACCTCGTAAGAGGGAATTGTCCCCATAGGTGGTTTGTATGCTACGTATAATTGTTTGGGGGCTACGTACGTACAAAGTGACGAGAGTCCGTACGTAGCGGCTATTATTGTTACGTCCGGGTAGTTAGGCCCACATCATGCTTTATATTTTTCCTTGTAATGAATTATATGTTATGAATTCCTGATGTATACAGTACGATTCCTTGAGATTTATGAAATTTGATAAATTGGAAGAAAAATGATTATGGAAAGGAAATGTTAGTGTTATTGTGTGTGCATGTGACCGCTTCGCAATTTACATTCCGCGAGTGGAGTGTGATTTCCCCCACTCTCATAGGAGCGGGCCGTACGCCACGGCGGATAGAAAGGTGAACTTATGGTTCGGGTCGATCGACCCTCGGCAGTGCACAGATGAGATTATACTATGGTAAGAATGCACTTATGGGACGGGCCGTTCGATCCTCGGCATTGCATAGATATTATTCTTCTGACTCTAGACGGTTGTCTTAATCCTGTGTGCGTATGACTACTTGGTACTGTTTTCGTGGTTATTGACTTGACAGATATTTGGGGGGAAAAGAAAGCGGAAACTGTTATTTACTTGGATTCCTGTTCTTTATATGTACTTGTTGTTCACTGTCTTACATGCCTACAATTTTTTTTTATTATACCCAGTTATATTATACTGTTGGACCTTAGTGAGTGTCAAGTCGACCTCTCGTCACTACTTCTTCGAGATTAGATGGGATACTCACTAGGTACATATTTATTTATATACTCATGCTATGCTTTTGTACTTAATGGTACAGGTCTTGAGGCTGGTGCATCTGGTTACCATACCGGAGATATATTCTGATATAGTGGACTTGACTTCACGATGAGCTGCTTCTCCTGACGGTCCTCAGCAGCGCCATGGAGTTCTTTTGCTTATTTTCCCGTCTACTTATTTCAGACAGTGGGAATTGTATAATTTTATCTTTGGGATATCCAATTAGTATGCCTGTGGTACTCGTGACACTAGTTCCTTGCACACACGTAGTAGTTACCATGGATTATAACTGTATATATTTTTGACTTACGCCTCTTTACGACTACTTTCGGATTTAAAATTGTTTAATTATCTGCTCATTATTGTGTTTCAAACCTCATAATTTGGTATATGATGAAATATTTAATCAAATAAGAAAGAAACCTTGGTTAGATAGGTGTTGGCTTGCCTGACCCTGTTGTTGGGCACCATCACGACCTGAGTTAGGATTTTGGATCGTGACACGTCTTGAATGCTTTTCTAAGTTTTTATGACGTCTCCATATTTAATACACCATTCCCGATGTACATCTCTTACGTTCAATAGTTGTGACAATCTACTGACCATGGGTCCTGTTGTTAGGCCTCGAGCATGATGTTGCTTCTCATGTTCAAGTGTTGTTTGAAGGTCCCATATGTGAGAAGTTGTCGCTCTTTTAAAAAAAACCACAATCATCGTGTGAGCCACCATTTATGAACTTCAAAACTATCAACAATTCAATTGCAACAGTTGGTGAAGGGGTTGCTTCGCATGAAGATCTACTATAATAATTCTTTCTTTCTCATAGAGATTTTGCATGCTCAAAACTTCAACATATCCGCATCCCGTATGACATCTGCGTCTCATATTCGAACCCTTTAAGCTCATTAGCGAGTCTGCAAAAGAAAATGAAGAGATAAGATTTGTGAAGCATGATAGTAAAAATTACTACATGCAACATTGTAAAGTCAATTTCAAGAAGAAAAAAAATGACATTCGCAGGATAACTCAGAGAGCATAGAGATGGAAAGCGAGTCCAACTGTCAACAGGATCAACTTTGAAAAACTTACTGCGGCCCATCTAGAAGATGTTATGCCCCTAATATTTTGTATGTTGTAGATTTAGATGTCTATTTTCAAACAACTCAAACCGTTTGCAATTTGGAGGGCCTTAGCTCAAGACAATATTTCTTTCGCCGGAACTACACGAATCTGAAAGCTACTGCAGCTAGGTGGACTTTGAAAATACTATGTTTCCATATCGAAAGGATTTCTGATGTGAAATTCATATGTTTTGGAGCTCTATGAGTTTACTTTCTAACAATGCAAACGGATCACAATTTGGAGTCTCCTAGCTCGAGATATGAACTTTTCGATAAAAGTACGCAAAGCTGAAACAAAAATGCATGGTAGACAACTAGATGACTTCAAGAAATCATTGCGTCCAATCCAAAAGGAATTATGCAATGATATTTTCAGGTGTTTTGTAGCGACCCGACTGAACGTTTTTCGTTATCGAACCCCGTTCCCCTGTCTAAGTCTTCCCATAGCGGCTTCTTATGATTTGTGACTTGCGGGGACTGGTGGTTCAGGATTTGGAAGTGTTTTGAGCAATATAGGACCACTTGGTTCCTTAAGGTTGGCCTATTTGGCCAAGTTTGACTTCGGTCAACATTTTGAGCAAACGACCTCGAAATCGAGTTCCGACAGTGTCTGTAGCTTCGTATGATGATTTCGGACTTGAGCGTATGTTCGGAATGGGTTTTTGATAACCCGGGAGCGTTTTGGCGCCCGATATGGAAATAAGGATTTACTTCAATTTGAAATTTGGTTTGGAACGTGATTTTTTTATATCGAGGTCCGAATGAAATTCCGAGACCATGAATAGTTATGTTATGTCATTTATGACTTGTCTGCAAAATTTGAAATCATTCCGAGTAGTATAGGTCGGTTCAGCGCATTGAAATGAATTCTAGAACTCTTAGTTCAAAGTGTTGATTCAATTTGGTTTTGGGGTAAAATTCTGAGTTTAGTTGTTGTTTTTCATGTTCCGGAAGTTCGAGCGAGTCCGTATCATTAATACAGACTTGCTGGTGCCTTTGGACGGGGTCCTGAGGGGCTCGGGTGAGTTTTGGACCCCCGGGAGCTGAATTCAAACACCAGAATTTTCTATATCTGGTTTCCTTCTTCGCGTTCGCGGGAGGGTGACCGCGTTCGCAAAGAAGGAATTGGGCAGGGGCTATTGATGCTCTACGCGTTCGCGTTCGCGTTCCCTATCCCGCGTTTGTGATGGTTTGGGCCCCCTGGCCTTCGCGTTCGCACCCCTCCAGCCGCGTTCGCGAAGGTCTAGCCCAGCTAGCCTCCGCGTTCGCGGGCCCTCCGTCGCGTTCGCATAGGGTCTAGCCAATTGGGCCGGCCCAGCTGCCGTTTGTCTTTGCATTCACGACCCCTCCCTCGCGTTCGCGTAGAAGGCCCTGTGGGCCTGGCCAATTTAAAGCATCGCGAACGCACTGCCCAGGGTGCACAGTGCGTTCGCATAGAGTATATCCCTGGGCAGTGTATTTTTTATATCGGATTTAGTTCATTTTCCTCCATTTCCATCTTCTTCCTTGAGTTAATTGAGAGCTTCCAAGAGGACCATTCAACCTAGTACTTGAGGTAAGTAAATTTCTTATTAACACCGAGTTTAAACATCAATTTCTAGTTAAATCCTCTACTAATTTATCAAAAATCATGAATTTGGGTAGGAATTTTAGGGCTTTCGAGGGATTTGAAAATTGTCCGTTTAAGGCCATGAATTTAAGTAGAAATTACGTATTAATGATCCTTAGGCTATGAGAGAGTGATTCCTTCGAGAATTTTCGAAATTCGGGCGTGCGGGCCTGGGGTTAAAATTTAGAAATTCTTCAAGAATGTGAATTTTGGGATAAATGAGATAATCCCTTTTCTTTGAACATGAATTGATGTAATTATACTATATTTGGCTAGTTCCAAGCCCTCGAGAGTAGAGTTCAGAGTTCCGGGCGCATCATTGATCCGAGGGGTAGATTCGACACGAGGTGAGTCTCCTTTCTAACCTTGTAAGAGGGAATTGTCCCCATAGGTGATGTATATGCTATGTGTAATTTGTTCGGGGGCTACGTACGCACCAAGTGACGAGAGTCTGTACGTAGCGGCTATCATTGTTATGTCCATGTAGTTAGGCCCACATCATGCCCTATATGCTTCCTTGTAATACCTTGCCTTATATGCTTCCTTGTAACGCCATATGTACTACGAGATCATGTTATGTATAGTATTGTTTCTCTGAGGCTTTATGGAAATTGTTAAATTGAAAGGAATTGGTTATGGAAAGTAAGTTTTATAAGTTATTGTGTGTGCATGTGACCGCTTCGCAATTTACATTCCGCGGGCGATGTGTGATTTCCCCCACTCTCATGGGAGCGGATCGTACGCCACGGCGGGTTAAAAGGTGCACTTTTAGGACGGGCCGATCGATCCTCGGCAGTGCACAGAGATGATATAATTGAAAATGCACTTTTGGTACGGGCCGTTCGATCCTCAACAGTGCATGAACGAAGTTGTACTATGTTATGATATGGTTACATTGAAAGACGCACTTATGGTTCGGGTCGTTCGATCCTCGACAGTTCACAGACATGACTATGGTAAGCATGCACTTTTGGGACGGGTCGTTCGATCCTCGGCAGTGCATAGCTATTTTTCCTTATGACTCCGGCCGGTTGTCTTATTCATGTGTGCGCATGAGTATTTGGCATTGTTTCATAGATATTGACTTGTATTAGATATTTGGGGGAAAGAAAGTGGCTATTGTTATTGTTCCGGTATTTTTCTTGGATTTCTGTGCTTTATACATAATTGCTACTCACTCTCTTACATGTCTACTGCTTTTATTTTATCATTGTTATATCATGTTGTTGGACCTTAGTGAGTGTCAAGTCGACCTCTCGTCACTACTTCTTCGAGATTAGACGGGATACTCACTGGGTACATATTTATTTAATATGTACTCATGATGCACTTCTGTACTTAACTGTACAGGTTCTGAGGCTGGTGCATCTGGTTATCAGACCGGATCTAGATAGTGACCGTAGCGGACTTGACTTCACGGTGAGTTGCTTCCTCTGGCGATCCCCAGCAGCACCATCGAGTTTCATTTACTTTTGTTTCCCGTCTATTCATGCAGACAGCGGGATTGTATATATTATAATCCTTTGTATATTCAGTTAGTATGCCCATGACACTCGTGACACTAGTTCCTGGCACACACGTAGTAGTTGTTTTGGGTTTTTGGGCTGTATATATACGTGCTTGTATTTTGGCTCGCGCTTCTTTACAGCTACTCTATCCACCACTGAGTTATTATCTTTTGATATCACGATTTAACTTGTTAAATTCGGTAAATGGGTGAATAATTGAATGAAGTAAAGAGAAGCACTTAGTAAAATTTACGTTGGCTTGCCTAACCCCGTCGTTGGGCGCCATCACGACCTGGATTGGGATTCTGGGTCGTGACAACGTGGTATCAGATTTCTAGGTTCACGTAAGTCTCACGAGTCACGGGCAGGCCTAGTAGAGTCTTGCGGATCGGGACGGAGACGTCTGTACTTATCTTTAGGAGGCTATTGGGTGTTAGGAAACCTCCCTTTATTCATATTCTGTCGTTCAATCAATGATTTACTCAAACTTATTCTTCTATTCTCTCGCAGATTGTGAGGACGCGTGCATCCGATGTTCCTGATCCAGGAGATACCGCTGCCCCCGCCGCCCGAGCTCGTGGTAGTGGCAGGGGGCAGCGGTAGAGCACCTGGTAGAGGTAGGGGACGAGGGAGTCTCAGATCTATACCAGTGGTACCACCAGAGGACCCTATTATAGAGGAGCAGGATGAGGTGCCTCCAGTAGCACCTGCTCTAGTAAATTTCATGACGGCGCCAGCCTTCCAGGAGGTCATGGGCCGTATGCTGAGATTCATGGACACTATGTCCCAGGTTGGTTTATTTCCAGCTGACCCTGCAACTTCTCAGGCGGGACGGGGAGTCCAGACCCCTACCGCTCAAGCCACGGGACAGGAAGCAGCAGCACGTCATACCCCGGGTACACCGCCCGTGGGTGGGGTTTAGCTGGTAGTAGCAGCCCTAGAGCCCAGGCCAGTTGCAGAGGGTGACCAGCAAAAGATGTTGGATAGAAGGACCCGACTTCGCCCTCCAGTCTTCGGGTGTGAGCGGGGTGAGGATTCCCAGGATTTAATCGATAGGTGAAGGGACAGACTGCACAACATGAGGATTTTGGAGTCCCATGGAGTGGATTTCACCATATTTCAGTTGGAGGGTAGAGCTCGCAGGTGGTGGCAGTCTTATATTCTCAGCAGACCAGCAGACTCTCCTCCTGTCACTTGGGATCAGTTCGTGCAGGTGTTTCTAGACAGATATATTCCACCCTATGAGAGATAAGAGTTGCGGCGTCAGTTTGAGCAGCTAGAGCAGGGGAAGATGATAGTGATAGATTATGAGGCCAGATTTTCAGAGTTGTCACGCCATGCACTTATGATATTGCCTACCGATGCCGAGAGAGTGCGGCGGTTTGTAGCCGGGTTACACCCAGGTTTTAGGGCCACCATGGTTCGAGAGGTGGAGATGGGTACTCCTTACCAGCTTGTAGTCGAGATAGCTCGACGGATTGAGGTGTATCGGTTGAGGAGCAGGGAACAGGATCAGCAAGATAAGAGGGCGAGGTTCTCAGGGGATTTCAGGGATGCTCCGTCTATGAGCAGAGGTCAAATCAGGGGTGGTCAGCCCAGCAGGCCTCCATATTCAGCACCTCGACTACCACCTCGAGGTGGTCCAGTGAGGCATCAGTTCAGTTCCATGCCAGAGCGTTCCTATCGTCCTCCATCTACTCAGGGTTCACCCAGTGGTTACTGCAGTCGCCAGAGATCCTCCGATTCTTATTTCAGTGCTATGCCTGAGGGTCCACATCATTTCCTGGCTATTCAAGGGTCTTCCTCTTCGGGGCAGCAGGCTATGGTACCTAGAGGTTGCTATGAGTGTGGAGATCTAGGCAATATGCGGAGACATTGTCCCAGGCTTTGGGGCAATGCGGTGCAGCAGGGTTATCAGCCTATGGGTCCAGCACCAGCAGTCCGGCCACCTAGAGGTGGAGGACAGGTCGGCAGGGGTTGTCCTGAGAGGGGGAGGTCAGTTAGCACCTGTTCACTCTGGGGGAGTTCAGTCTTCAGGAGCCTCAGCCAGATTTTATGCCATTCCGGCCAGATCAGATGCAGTGGCCGCAGATGTCGTGATCACAGGTATTATCTCAGTATGTGGTAGAAAGGCTTCGGTACTATTTGATCCAAGATCCACATATTCATATGTTTAAGTACTATTTGCTCATTTTCTGGATGTTCCTCGTGAGTCCTTGGGTTCTCCTATATATGTGTCCACTCCTGTGGGCGATTCTGTGGTTGTAGACCAGGTCTATCGGTCTTGTGTGATCACTTTCTGCGGTTTCGAGAACAGAGCAGATCTTTATTGCTTGATATGATTGATTTTGAGGTTATCCTATGCATGGATTGGCTATCTCCTTATCATGCTGTGCTAGATTGCCTTGCCAAGACGGTCACTTTAGCCATGCCTGAGTCGCCTAGGCTAGAGTAGAGAGGTTCTTCGGTTAGTGCATCCAGCCGAGTTATTTCCTTCATGAAGTCTCGGCATATGGTCGAGAAGGTTTGTTTGGCTTACCTTTCTTATGTGTGGAACACCACTGCCGAGTCTCCGACTATCGATTCAGTACTAGTTGTTCGAGAGTTTGCAGATGTGTTTCCCTCAGACCTTCCAGGCATGCCTCCAGAGAGAGATGTTGATTTCTGTATTGATTTACCTCCAGATACTCAGCCTATTTCCATTCCCCCATATCGTATGGCTCCTAAGGAGTTGAAAGAGTTAAAGGAGCAGCTTGAGGAGTTTTTGGCTAAAGGGTTCATCAGGCCGAGTGTGTCGTCGTGGGGTGCTCCAGTCCTATTTGTGAAGAAGAAGGATGGGTCTATGCGGATGTGTATTGATTACCGCCAGCTGAATAAGGTTACTATTAAGAATAAGTATCCTCTATCGCGCATCGATGATTTATTTGACCAGTTGCAGGGTGCTCGTGTGTTTTCCAAGATTTATTTTAGATCGGGTTATAATCAGTTTAAGATTCGGGCTTCAGATGTTCCGAAGACTGCATTGCGTACTAGATATGGCCATTATGAGTTCCTAGTGATGACCTTTGGTTTGACTAATGCCCCAACAGCATTCATGGACTTGATGAATAAGGTATTCAGGCCCTATATAGATTCCTTCGTCATCGTCTTCATTGATGACATCTTGATTTTTTCGCGGAGCCTGGGTGAGCATGAGCAGCATTTGAGAGTAGTGCTCCACACCTTGCGGGAACAGAAGTTATATGCTAAGTTCTCCAAGTGCGAGTTCTGGTTAGATTCCGTGGCATTTTTGGGGCATGTGGTATCCGGAGAAGGTATCAAGGTTGATCCTCAGAAGATTGAGGCGGTTCAGAGTTGGCCGCATCCTACTTCAGCTACAGAGATCAGGAGTTTCTTTGGCATAGTAGGCTATTATCGCCGATTCGTGGAAGGGTTATCTTCTATTGCATCTCCATTGACCATATTGACTCAGAAGAATGCCCGTTTTTGTGGTCCAACGAGTGTGAGGCGAGCTTTCAGAAGCTCAAGTCAGCATTGACCTCAGCACCAATTCTGACGTTGCCTTCCGGTTCTGGGATGTATACTGTGTATTGCGACACTTCACGCGTCGAATTGGTATGTGTGTTGATGCAGGACGGGAGAGTTATTGCTTATGTTTCGCGTCAGCTGAAGGTTCATGAGAAGAATTATCCTATGCACGACCTGGAGTTGGCGGCGATTGTTCATGCTCTGAAGATTTGGAGGCACTTCTTGTATGGTGTGTCTTGTGAGGTTTATAAAGACCACCACAATTTGCAGCACTTATTCAAGCAGAGGGATCTTAACTTGAGGCAGCGCAGGTGGCTTGAGTTGTTGAAAGATTATGATATTACTATTCTTTATCATCCAGGCAAGGCAAATGTGGTGGCAGATGCTTTGAGCAGGAGGGCAGAGAGTATGGGTAGCTTGGCCTACATCGCAGCTGAGGAGAGACCTCTAGCCTTGGACATTCAGTCCTTGGCTAATCGCCTTGGGAGATTAGACCTTTCGGAGCTCGTCAATTTCTAGCCCATGTGGTTGCCCAGTCTTCGTTATTGGGAGAGATTAAGGCCCGGCAGTTTGATGATCCGTGCTTAGCAGAGCTTCAGAAGACGGTGGTCCAGGGCAGGGCCCAGGAAGTTATTTTTGGGGAGGATGGTGTCTTGAGACTCCAGGGTCGTTTATGTGTTCCTAATATTGATGGCCTGAGGAAGAGGATTCTAGAGGAGGCCCACAGTTCTGGGTATTCTGTTCATCCGGGTGCGACGAAGATGTATCGTGATTTGAAGCAGCATTACTGGTGGAGGCGGATGAAGAAAGAGATTGTGCAGTATGTGGCTAGGTGTCTCAATTGCCAGCAGGTTAAATACGAGCATCAGAGGCCGGGAGGCCTACTTTAGCAGATGCCCATTCCTGAGTTGAAATGGTAGCGCATCACTATGGACTTCGTGGTTGGTTTGCCTCGGACTTTGCGGAAGGTTGACGCGGTCTGGGTCATTGTGGATAGATTGACCAAATCGGCACATTTCATTCCTGTGGCTACCACTTACACTTCAGAGAGGCTGGCCCAGATTTATATTCGGGAGATAGTTCGGTTGCACGGTGTGCCGGTGTCCATTATATCAGATCGAGGTCTTCAGTTCACCTCGCACTTCTGGAGAGCATTGCACAATGAGATGGGCACTCAGATAGATCTCAGCTCAGCATTTCACCCTCAGACTAATGTTCAGTCGGAGCGTACGATTCAGATATTGGAGGATATGCTCAGGGCATGTGTGCTTGATTTTGGGGGTCAGTGGGACCAGTTCTTTCCTTTGGCGGAGTTTGCGTACAATAATAGTTATCAGTCCAGGATTGAGATGGCTCCATTTGAGGCTCTGTATGGTCGGCGGTGTTGTTCTCCTATCGGGTGGTTTGAGTCTGGCGAGGCTAAGTTATATGGCACAGATCTGGTGAGAGATGCTCTGGAGAAGGTGAAGTTGATTCATAAGAGACTCTGCACAGCACAGTCCAGACAGAAGAGTTACACGGATCAGAGGGCGCGTGATGTAGCATTTGTGGGAGGAGATAAGGTTCTGCTGAAGGCTTCGCCGATGAAGGGCATCATGAGATTCGGGAAGGAGGGAAAGCTGAGCCCAAGGTTTATAGGTCCTTTCAAGGTATTGAGGCAAGTCGGAGAGGTTGCTTATGAGCTAGCGTTACCTCCCAGGTTATCCGAAGTTCATCCGATTTTTCATGTATCCATGCTCCGGAGATATCATGTGGATTTCTCTCCGTGGTTGAGATTTAGCATTATTCAGCTAGTTGAGAAGTTGGGCTTCGAGGAGGATCTAGTTGCTATTATTAATAGGCACGACCGCCAATTGAGGTCTAAGAGAGTTTCTGCCGTGAAAGTCCAGTGGAGGGGCCAACCAGTCGATGAGGCGACTTGGTAGTCCGAGGAGGACATGCGGAGCATATATCCGCAACTATCTTCAAGTACGATTCTAGTCACGTTTGAGGACGAACGTTTGTTTAAGAGGGGGAGAATGTAACGACCCGACCGGTCGTTTTACGTTATCAGACCCCGTTCCCCTATCTAAGTCTTCCCATAGCGGCTTCTTCTGATTTGTGACTTGCGGGGACTGGTGGTTCAGGATTTGGAAGTGTTTTAAGCAATATAGGAACACTTGGTTCCTTAAAGTTGGCCTATTTGGCCAAGTTTGACTTCGATCACCATTTTGAACAAACGACCTCGGAATCGAGTTCTGACAGTGTCAGTAGCTTCGTATGATGATTTTGGACTTGAGCGTATGTTCGAAATGGGTTTTTGATAACCCGGGAGCGTTTCGGCGCCCGATATGGAAATAAGGATTTCCTTAAATTTGAAATTTGGTTTGGAACGTGATTTTTTTATATCAAGGTCTGAATGAAAC
Source organism: Nicotiana undulata (assembly GCA_005239495.1). Lineage (NCBI taxonomy): Eukaryota > Viridiplantae > Streptophyta > Magnoliopsida > Solanales > Solanaceae > Nicotiana > Nicotiana undulata. The sequence continues at coordinate 3,448 of MDKH01096115.1, read as the reverse complement.
TCCTAAACCGGGAATAGTTCCGTTATGTCATTTATGACTTGTCTGCAAAATTTGAAGTCATTCCGAGTAGTATAGGTCGGTTCAGCGCATTGAAATGAATTCTAGAACTCAAAGTTCAAAGTGTTGATCCAATTTGGTTTTGGGGTCAAATTCTGAGTTTCGTTGTTGTTTTTTACAATCCGGAAGTTCGAGCGAGTCCGTATCATGAATACAGACTTGCTGGTGCCTTTGGATGGGGTCCCGAGGGGCTCGGTGAGTTTTGGACCGCCGGGAACTGAATTCAAACACCAGAATTTTTTGTATCTGGTTTCCTTCTTCGCAGTCGCGGGAGGGTGGCCGCATTCGCGAAAAAGGAATTGGGCAGGGGCTACAGATGCTCTACGCGTTCGCGTTCCCCATCCCGCGTTCACGATGGGTTGGGACCCCTGGCCTTCACGTTCGCACCCCTCCAGCCGCGTTCGCGAAGGTCTAGCCCAGCTAGCCTCCGCGTTCGCGGGCCCTCCGTCGCGTTCGCATAGAATCCAGCCAATTGGGCCGGCCCAGCTGTCGTTTGTCTTTGCGTTCATGACCCCTCCCTCGCGTTTGCGTAGAAGGCTCTGTGGGCCTGGCCAATTTAAAGCATCGCGAACGCACTGCCCAGGGTGCGTTCGCATAGAGTATATCCCTGGGCAGTGTATTTCTTATATCGGGTTTAGTTTATTTTCCTCCATTTCCATCTTCTTCCTTGAGTTAATTGAGATCTTCCAAGAGGACCATTCAACCTAGTACTTGAGGTAAGTGAATTTCTTATTAACACCGAGTTTAAACATCAATTTCTAGTTAAATCCTCTACTAATTTATCAAAATCATGACTTTGGGTAGGAATTTTAGGGCTTTCCAGGGATTTGCAAATTGTCCGTTTAAGGCCATGAATTTAAGTACAAATTACGTATTAATGATCCGTAGGCTATGAGAGAGTGATTCCTTCGAGAATTTTCAGAATTCAGGCGTGCGGGCCCGGGGTTAAAATTTAGAAATTCTTCAAGAATGTGAATTTTGGGATAAATGAGATAATCCCTTTTCTTTGAACATGAATTGATGTAATTATACTATATTTGGCTAGTTGCGAGCCCTCGAGAGTAGAGTTCGGAGTTCCGAGCGCATCATTGATCCGAGGGGTAGATTCGACACGAGGTGAGTCTCCTTTCTAACCTTGTAAGAGGGAATTGTCCCCATAGGTGATGTATATGCTATGTGTAATTTGTTCGGGGGCTACGTACGCACCAAGTGACGAGAGTCCGTACGTAGCCTCTATCATTGTTATGTCCATGTAGTTAGGCCCATATCATGCTCTATATGTTTCCTTGTAATACCTTGCCTTATATGCTTCCTTGTAATGACTTATATGCTTCCTTGTAACGCCATATGTACTATGAGATCACGTTATGTATAGTATTGTTTCTCTGAGGCTTTATGGAAATTGTTGAATTGAAAGGAATTGGTTATGGAAAGTAAGTTTTATAAGTTATTGTGTGTGCATATGACCGCTTCGCAATTTAAATTCCGCGGGCGATGTGTGATTTCCCCCACTCTCATGGGAGCGGGTCGTACGCCACGGTGGGTTGAAAGGTGCACTTTTAGGATGGGCCGATCTATCCTCGGCAGTGCACAGAGATGATATAATTGAGAATGCACTTTTGGTACTGGCCGTTCGATCCTCGGCAGTGCATGGACGAAGTTGTACTATGTTATGATATGGTTACATTGAAAGACGCACTTATGGTTCGGGTCGTTCGATCCTCGGCAGTGAGCAGACATGACTATGGTAAGCATGCACTTTTGGGACGAGTCGTTCGATCCTCGACAGTGCATAGCTATTTTTCCTTATGACTCCGGCCGATTGTCCTATTCCTGTGTGCGCATGAGTATTTGGCATTGTTTCATGGATACTGACTTGTATTAGATATTTGGGGGAAATAAAGTGGCTATTGTTATTGTTCCGGTATTTTTCTTGGATTTATGTGCTTTATACATAATTGCTACTCACTCTCTTACATGTCTACTGCTTTTATTTTATCATTGTTATATCATGCGGTTGGACCTTAGTGAGTGTCAAGTCGACCTCTCGTCACTACTTCTTCGAGATTAGACGGGATACTCACTGGGTACATATTTATTTAATATGTACTCATGCTGCACTTCTGTACTTAACTGTACAGGTTCTGAGGCTGGTGCATCTGGTTATCAGACCGGATCTAGATAGTGACCGTAGCGGACTTGACTTCACGGTGAGCTGCTTCCTCTGGCGATCCCCAGCAGCACCATGGAGTTTCATTTACTTTTGTTTCCCGTCTATTCATGCAGACAACGGGATTGTATATATTATTATCCTTTGTATATTCAGTTAGTATGCCCATGACACTCGTGACACTAGTTCCTGGCACACACGTAGTAGTTGTTTTGGGATTTTGGGTTGTATATATACGTGCTTGTATTTTGGCTCGCGCTTCTTTATATCTACTCTATCCACCACTAAGTTATTATCTTTCGATATCACGATTTAAATTGTTAAATTCGGTAAATGGGTAAATAATTGAATCAAGTAAAGAGAAGCACTTAGTGAAATTTACGTTGGCTTGCCTAACCCCGTCATTGGGCGCCATCACGACCTGGATTGGGATTCTGGGTCGTGACAACGTGGTATCAGAGCTCTAGGTTCACGTAAGTCTAACGAGTCACGGGCAGGCCCAATAGAGTCTTCTGGATCGGTACGGAGACGTCTGTACTTATCTTCAGGAGGTTATAGGGTGTTTGGAAACCTCCCTTTATTCATATTTTGTCGTGCAATCAATGATGTTCTCAAACTTATTCTTCTATTCTCTCACAGATGGTGAGGACGCGTGCATCCGATGTTCCTGATCCTGGAGATACCGCTGCCCCACCGCCCGAGCTCGTGGTAGGGGCAGGGGTAGAGCACCTGCTCGAGGTAGGGGACGAGGGCGTCCCAGAGCTATACCAGTGGTACCACCAGACCCTATTATAGAGGAGCAGGATGAGGTGCCTCCAGTAGCACCTGCTCTAGTGGATTTCATGACGGCGCCAGGCTTCCAGGAGGTCATGGGCCGTATGTTGAGATTCATGGACACTATGTCCCAGGCTGGTTTATTTCCATCTGACCCTGCTACTTCTCAGGCGGGAGAGGGAGTCCAGACCCCTACCGCTCAGTCCACGGGACAGGCAGCAGCAGCACGTCATACCCCGGGTACACCGCCCGTGGGTGGGGTTCAGCCTGTAGTAGCAGCCCTAAAGCCCAAGCTAGTTGCAGAGGGTGACCAGCAGAAGATGTTGGATAGTTGGACCCGACTTTTCCCTCCAGTCTTCGGGGGTGAGCGGGGTGAGGATGCCTAGGATTTCATCGATAGGTGCAGGGACATACTGCACAACATGAGGATTTTGGAGTCCCATGGAG